>JAVQJD010052818.1:0-43578 GCA_036023655.1 Nannoperca australis | reverse complement strand
CCCCCCCCCCCCCCCCCCCCCCCCCCCCCCCCCCCCCCCCCCCCCCCCCCCCCCCCCCCCCCCCCCGCCCCCCCTGGGGATCCTCAAATAGAGTGTATTTTCTTAAAGGAGACAATTAGCTCTTGATGAGGCAGCCCAGCTCTTAGAGCTGTTGATATCAGGGAGTCAAAGGTCACTTTTTGAAGCGCAAAAGCCAGTGGCATGGACCTGTCCTCCAGTGGGAAAACATTACCAGCTCCTTTTTCTTATCTATGTGCTGAGCTTATTTGAATTAGTACCAGATGCTTATAGGTTGTTAATTGTTAATATATTGGGGGACACACTTAGTTCATAGTTCAAAGGGAGAAGATCATTTTGACCTTTGTTCATTCATAAATCGTGTATTTTGTATTTGACAGTGGGGGGGGGTTCCAGTCATATATGCAAAGGAAAAAGTCCTAATTTAAAGATAGTGCCTGACTTTTTGTGTCATTGGACTAAATGTCTTAACATATAGATTCAATGCAAGTCTGATTCGAGTACAGTAGTTCAGTAAGTGGTGGCTTGTGTTTAAGAGTATTGGCTTTTATAAGGGCTTGAGATAATTAGTTGTTATTCATTGGATGTTTACTATTCATAGATTATATGCCCTTCATCTCTTAAAGTCTAACATTTTCATGGGGCTTCTGTGGCTCAGGCCTCAGCCTTATACTGAAAGGTTTTTGTAAGCTGTGTGGCTTTAGGGATGGTGATGGACCACTTTGGTCCAAACTGACATACCTGAACAACTGTTAAATTACTTTTCCTCTAGTGCCACCATGAGGTTTTAGTTTTTTACTTGTGAAGTGTCTTGGATGGATTGCCATGAAATTTGATGAATTACATTTACTTTGATGATCTCCTACCCGGTAATCTAACATCATCAGGTAAAGAATTTCGAAGCTATTCAACAACCACTTCTGATGGATTATACTTGCCCCTTTAGTCTTGACCTATTCTTTATACTGTCTATTCTTCAATCACACTACTAGTGGATTAGTGATTCCAGCATGAAACCTTACAGTATGTATTTGCTAAATTTCATGTTCTACACATGGTACATGAAAGGTTCCCCCATTCTCTGATGCACAGGAATTGTTAAGTTGCACAACTCTGCCAGCAGCAAAAACACTTTGTGTTGAATAAACAGAGGAAGAAACTGGATAGTTAACATGACCAACAAAGGGCAGACAAAGAAAAGACCAGGAGCTCGCTGGATAAATCAAAACAAAGATGCTACAACCTTTCATGGCTACAGTGTTTGATTGCAAAATGATCTTGGGAACAAACGCCACAGCAATGTCTGCTTCCTGCCAAAGATGTCATCAGATTAAAAGAAACACCACCTTACAAACCATAGCATTAACTACGGCCGGCACTGAGACCTGAAAATGTCATCAAGCCAAAATCCCAACTATTTTTTGTGCTTTCATTTTAAAATGAGCTAGTCTATAACTTGTGTAAGCTCGTAGTAATGTGGTCCATTATAGTACAGTCATCAAACCTTCCCTCTGTCCACTCATGGAAAAGTTTGAAAAGCGATGATAGAAAAAAAAAATCAAATTCTCCCCACCTCATGATCAAACATATCAACATCAGTCCACTTGAAGGAGACCAAATGAAATAGCACAGCCATTACCCTGACATTGTAAACAAACATGTCTGTTTTCCCCTCTGGATGCCATTAGGAATGTTTCAATCTTTGTTTTAGTCATTGAGCAAAATGTGTTCTTTCTTCCTTCTCTAACTTCCATAGTATGCAAATCATAGCATTCATTCACAAGCCGCCATTGTTGTCAGTCCAGCTTGTGTTTGTAAGTCTGTAATTGTGTGGTTTATTCTGCTCTGCTTATCTAACCTCCCCTCTTTCTAATCATGTAATATTTAGAATATATAGAGGTTACGTTGTCCGCTTGTTAAATCCATGGCTTTTATAGAGAGTGCAAAGGCCGCTTTGAGGCCTTTATGGATTCCAGCTGGCTTGGTCCAGCAAGTGCCACATTTATCTGAACCAGATCAGAGCCAAGCATAGTCCTGTCAGACACCCACTGCAGCCTTGAAAACAGCAAGGAAGGACATGAACACATTTGTACAGATTGAACACTGGGATCATAACATTTGTTTCATTCCAGGACCTACTGTACCTGCTGATACTAGTCTTACATGGTGAGGGAGGTTCCTGGAAGTAAAACTTGTTTTAAATCACCTGAACGGTGAAATGTGATCTAAATCAGTGAAATTACACCATCCATTAAGCCTTTGATATAGCAGCTGGTAAATGTGACCCTGATGCTGCGCACATACTCACAATCCCACCCTGACTCCATCTATGGTGATGTACTTTAACTCTCAAACGCTCCTCAGCAGGTGTGGCAAAATTCCCTCTGCTCTTTAATGACCACCTCCTGTTCATCAAAATACTACCCTCTGAATGTGGGTCAAACCTATTTTCAGGACTATTTTCAGGAGGACTTATAACACATTCTGTAAAATAAAATATAATGGGTATGCATTCCTAAAGTACATGACACTTTTAGACTTGGAAACATTTAGGCTTCCTAACCTTTACTGGAGTTAGTTTTGATCCAATTGCACTACACATAAACAGGCAAAGCAGCTGGATAAAACATTTCAACATTTAAGCATTCACTTATACGCGTCTATCTCCACTATGAAAAACAGTATATAGCGTAGATGTGTTAATGAGAGCACCTTTTTTGTCAAGTTCTTCCTGTCTTCTGCAGCAGCTCTCAGGAGCTTTATGCTCTGATTGAGCCTAACCACTACCAGGTGCACTTGAAAAGGTTTTGGTGAAACTGGCACAGGGTCAAGGGTGGAAGTTGGAGGGGTGCGAAAGAGGGGTGAGTACAAGAGGAATGGAGTTGCTTAATGTGGAAACATCAAATGGCCTGAATCTGGTAGTAGAGTGTTAGGCTGAGGTGTCTGAACTTGTTACGGTGTGATCATGCAGGGCTGGTGCCTGTTGTAATCTTGTTTCACGCAGACCCAGAAACCCCCCCAAACTCAACATTATTACTTTTTTTTTGGCCTTTTTGAGGAGGTAGAAGGTGGTGTTAAGTCATAACTATTATTTTCAAGATCTGGCTCTGAAATCTGGCTGATTTTATGGGTAGGCCATAGTCAATCAAGATGAAAGACAAATGAGGTGTGTTGTAAGATTGACAACCCATTGTGGTCTCTGTACAACAAGCCCAGTGGGGCAAGGGGGAAAAAATCCTTTGTCCTAGCTATGAAATGTTTTGAAAGGCATCAGGGCTACACCCTGCAGTACACCCACAGCCTCATGCAAACCATACTGCAAAGGTATGTGTGGTCATGCACCATGTAATAAAGTATAAACCAAGCAGCTTTTTGTTGGTTACCTGTGCCAAGTTATATTTTTGTTGAACAATTGTTGTTCAGTGAATTTCTTCTGGGAATAATCATCACTACGTACAACAACACAATGCAGCATGTCTGGGGATTTAGGAGGGTTTAGCAGCTTCTCAAATTGTATGTTAATATTAATTGGCAGCAAAATCCATCTATTGAATTTGGTTATGTATGTGTGACAATAAACGTTATCATCAAAGTAACTTCCCAAAAGCAAACCTTATTAGAAATGCCCATAAACCAAGAATAAACAACTCAATATATTGTTTTTAACCTAGATTTAGAAAGATAGGGGTAAAAAACATGGACTGCATTTTCTCTATTTTCTAATATGCAGATACTGATACAATGAATCTGCGATATGCAAATATTAGCCAGTCAATATTTTGGGCTCTACTTTTTTGGGGGGGTCAAATAGCAACACCACATTGCCATTACATTGACCAAAGTTATACAAGAGCTTTTTTTTCTCACATTTGTGTCCCTAGACGTAGATCCAGCCATGCGTGAATCTCACCCCCTGCTGTGCAGAGAGCAAGGTCCTTGTCTCTCTTCTTTGCTCCGCCTTTATTACACCGGCCTCCCATCTTGTTGGGATAGTTAAACCTGTTAACTCTACTTCTCATGCAAACACAGTGAAGCTTAGAAAGAAATACCTCTAGAGACATCTAGGGGTTAGGTTGGTAAAGGCATCCACTTAACACAAGTCAGTCATTAAGTTATAACTAGGATGCTCATACTTTAAAAGGTATAATTAATCAAATTCAAGGAATTTCTTACCTCTATCTGGTGAGAGATAAAGAAAAATAACACACACACACACACACACACACACACACTTGGAACTCCTGCAAAGAAAAATGATGGAGACTAGGTACCAATGAACTAAGTACAGTGTGTGTCAGTAATGCGAGCAATGTTGTTTTAGCCATTCATTTTGAAATCTAATCCAAAGTGTCATTAGCTGGGAAAAAGGAGAGTGGCCAAGCTAAACCACTCATTCTGTGTCTTGTCATGTTTGACAATGTCAGATTTATGCACTTTACAGATTACATTAATCTGGAATTAGTCTTTGAATAACTCTCCCACTCATTGGAGTAGCAAGAGGTGCCGTATATATCCACTCCATCCCTTTCCTACTAAATAAATGTTATGGAGACTCTAATCCCACGGCATGTGGTTCCTCCCTAAATAATTTGAGTGTTGGGCTGGGCACAGCTCATGTCATCCTCATACCACAAATATATTTTCATTACTTTAAGGTATGTTTTGTTGATATTGTTTTTTTATAGCTTTGGATCATAATCTTGGCTCTCTTTTCCTTTTTTCCATTGCACGCTCTGTTATATGATGGCTGGCTTTGGCTAAATAAGGTAAGAGAACACTTAACATTCTTTCTTGCCAAAAGACGGCTGATCCCTTCTGTAGTGCTGCAAGCCAAAACGCCTTTTTTATCCTATCAGAAAGTGAGGGTGCTTTAGGTGGGCCAGCCAATCCCTCTCCACCTTGACACTGTCATGCTATAGGGATGCATGACTGGCTCCTAATGGTGGTTTTCAAAAAATGTCAGATTTATATTGCTAGGGCATGTTTGCTGAAAGCGAAGTATGTCTCTCTTCAAAGTGGGCAGCAGTTCCTGGTAATGCTGAGCTTCTCCCATCTCACTTTTCATTGAGCCAATATTTTTCTCCTTTGTTTTGTATTAAAGATATGGGGCTTGTTTCATTTTCCAAGCATGCATATTTTTCAAAATAGTCATTCTGGGAAGACATTGGTTAGGTTGTCAAACTAATAAATAAAGCCCCAGAACTGTCTTTTTGTAATGATCTGCAATAGCAGATGGTTTCTTTTTCAGTTCAAATTTTCCCTTTATAACCAAGAGGAATGAGATTTGCTAGTTCTACATAATATGTGCGACATATTCTGGGACTCAAAGATAAGTTAATTTAGGAAACTTGTTCTTTTAAGGACATTTACTATAAAGTGTTTTTTATCAACATAACTGCAAACTGAACTCAACAATGCAGTCCTTGGTTAGATTAGCTCATCAAGGATTATGTGTGGTAGAAAGACCTTGGTTTCCTCCACACAGTTTTTTGGAAAATGCAGTGGATACCTTCTCACGTGACAGATGAATGATGAGGAAGAGGCCCAGCCTATTCCTGAAAAATGTAGACAAGGAGCCTGCTGAAATTTACTTGCCCTTTTCTTGTTGATTTTCCCTGGGTAACATGAGATGACATAGGGCACTCATATCTATCAAAGACATATTATTGCATTTAATCTCAAATGCGTGGAGTCTCTGTATCTCCTTTCATCATGATATGTATTAATGTCTGCTGTGTGTGTGAGTGTGTCAGAGTTTGATGGATGTGAGCTGCAGTTACCTTTCTTCTCTGAGACAGGCCCGGTGTGGTACAGTGATCCTGTTATATCGTGTTTATTCAGACCAGTCCAAATATGTCAGGGGTGCTATGAGGCCCAGTGACACTGGAGAAAAATCACAGTTGACCCCCCCCTAACAAGGTGACAGGGAGGTTGACATGCATGCGAAACCGGCCTTGTGTTTTCTTTTGATTTGGTAACTTTATAGTCGTATTGAGGTGTCAAAATGTAGCTGTAGAAATCCCTTTTTCATGCCAGGAGATGGAGTATATGTTGAGCAACAGTGCTTGTCTAATATCCACCATCAGTTTGTACAAGTCAGTCAGCAAAAAGGAGATCAATCTAGGCCAACAAGAAAAAAACTGGGGAGAAAAACTTGTTTTATTATGCCAAATAGGCGGTTGTTGACTGTACTCATTTGGCTTGCCGAGCAAATATTAAATCCTTATCTGCCAGCGCTAACATAAGTGGGAAATTTCTGATGTGATTCATGAGGAATAAAAGAGCAAACACATCAATCATTCAGCATTGTTAATAGTAGTTTTTGAAGAGAAAGCATGTTGATTGTAAATTTGTTCCAGTTGGGAAAACAGGTTGGCCTCAGAGGACACAACAGCTCTTTCAGTTCGTTGACTTTGTACCAAACATGGATTATATTCATTTCAGTGACACCTCAGAATAAAGCAGTCCGATCCAAACAAAACACAAGAGATAATTAACAATTCAGTAATTAAATGTCTCCTCTGAGCCATAAGAGATTTTCTGTTTTTGTGCATGTGATGTATTTTAAACAATTTGGATTGGACTGTAATTGCATTCTTCATTTTTACAATGTGAGATTGAAGTCTACCATAAAGGCAAATATTATGCCTTTAATTACAGCATGCTTTTCATATACGTCCATCTTATCTTGCCTCTTTGGTTGTCAATAATAGTGCTGACTTGACCCTTCCCTGGGCTGTGCCACCTGTCAGCAGTCAGATCACACTTCACACCCAGCTTGGCATAGCAAAGCCAGGGCCAAAGTGGAACAATTTGACATTCACATGAGACCAGGGTAATCATGGCAACTGATGTTTATGATCACAGATCACTGCAGAGTATCATTTGGGCCCCATTTTATGTCCACCCATATCTTTTAAAGCTGGACAGCGTTTTGATGAAGCTCATTACTCCTTGTTCGTCCTCCATGGATTCGTTAGAAATCATTTCACTACAAAGACTATGAAGGCCGGATCCAAAAGGGAAAGATTACACACACTATAAAAACAAACTCATGCGCTAGCTTGCTTGATGACTGTACTGTAGGTAATGTCTCTGCCAGTCTGATTGTGGATCTGGATCAAAGATAATGACCTTAACTTCACTCAGCCAAGAAATGAGTAGTGTTTGGAGATATGTATGTGGGAGAAAGAGAACTTAATCTTTTTGTTGTATTTGTCTTCATAACTCTGTGAGGACTGTCCATACTTGTACAATCCTGTGCTTCATTTTCACGCTGTGTTTTCCTCATAAATACTTTAATCAGGGTTTGTACAGTCTTGAAAGTTTGGAAAATGCTTAATTTTAGCTTAGGTTCAAGGTTAGGAATATGCTTGAATTTGAATATATACTGCTTGATTTTCAACATAGTCTGGTGTTTTGTAAAAGTAATTTAAATATTTGAAATAAAACGATCACATCGTCATATTTGATGTTCCTCCTGGCATTTATACTAACAATTTAGTTACTATGATGCTTTTAGAGTCTGGACATTTTTGGTTCAGGTATCTTATAAATGCTTGATGTTTAATTCTGGAAAATCTGGTTTTCCGGCCGGGCTGCTTTTACTTCATTAGCCAGTTAAGCTCCTGCTATCAAATGCAGCATTCCCTTTTGTAACATATGTCTAGTGTAACACATTTTTATCTCCCATCAGGCTTTTATACATAGATTTTTGTCACTGTTCTGCGAAAAACCACAGATCTCCAAAATGTAAATTTTTCACAGGCTAAGAAAAACAGCCGTGGTTTTCACTGGACAGTGACGCTTTGTCAATTCTAAAGATCAGATCATTTTTTCTTCCGTGTCAAATGTGTTTTGTAAGTGTCCATCTGTCTCTGACTGGTGGAAGTAATTACCTTGGGTCATTATGGGTTGGAAGCGACAATGATGACAGGGGGCTGCTCTTATTAGACTGGATGTCAGGTTAACTAGATTGTGTCCTTACTTAAGCCACTGACAGACATGTCCTAAAGGTCCTCCTCTTCCTCGTTGGGAAGACGGGAGGAAACACATTTTGCAGACCGCAGAGAGACCACAATGGGGTCCTACTTATGCACAAACCAGGTGTTTTGACAAAAAGACTGTGAGATGGGAGAACTTTTTTCCATCTCTTTTCCATTAAGTGCAGTCCCAGTGTGGCCAGTATGAAAATGAGATGGTACTGGTGTGTGTGTGTGTGTGTGCGTGTGTGCGTGCTTCCACATCGGTCAGCTTCCTATTCCTAGAGCAGAGTCTGAAATAGATGTGCTCTCAGCACAACTGTGTTTATTGGACAGAGATTGCACTGGTGCATTTCCCCACGTGTCAGGTTGTTAAGAATAGGGGGGGAGCGGAGTAAGTCAGGAGCAGAGAGACAGCCAAGAGGAGTGTGAGAGAGGGAGAGGGAAATGAGGCAGGTTTGGGGAGAGTCACTGAGGTCATTGTTGAGAATATTTTCCAACCCTACATTAGGAGGAGGGAAAAAAACACTTTTAAAATTCTCATTTAATTGCAGTACATGAAATGAAACGTTTTTTGATTTTAAGGATCATAAAGTCTAAATTGAGAAAAGCACTTGGCTTTGTGGACCTGTCTTTTATGAATAAAAAGATAAAAATCCCAAAATAAAAAAGAACTTGTGCACACATGTGATAGCAGGGAAATATATTGACTGAGATTTTAAATCTTTCTCTTTAAGCATCTGGTCCTGCATCTATATGCACATGGCTGGTTTTTACTGCAGTAAGAAAAGCTGTTTGGCTGAAGCAGCTGCCAAGCAACACATGGGGAACGGCCTCAACCCAGCCTCCTTCCAACTTTATATACAGAATATTAGAGGAGCATTCATCTCCAGAGTCACAGAAATAATACTACCGACGAGCTTCACCTCTGTCAGCAGTTACTATGACTTTATGGTGACTTGCTCTAACTGTGTTAAAGCTGTCCTTGTCACCACCCCAAACCAAACCCTCTGCAGTTGTTGATCCCCTAGTTTATATCTGTGTCAAGCTTTTTCTGGTCTGTTGAATAAGTATGTGCCTTTACTCGGCTCTCCGCTCTACTACCTATTTATGTCAGTGGTGGTGAGTTCAGGGAAACCCTGCTGAGGAGGTGAAAGGGGGCCAGTGGGCTACAAAAAAGCACAGGGAAGAAAAGGGGGGTATTTACTGGGGGGTGTAGTGAGGGCCACCCCACCTGGTAGCTAAGGAATGACTCATTAGACAGGCAGGCACTAATGAAAGATTTGTCTGTCCTCACATTGGCCTTGCTGTCACATCTCTCTCCTCGTCTGGAATTCTGCAGATTCCACCCTTGCTTTCCTCTGCTGTTTCTCTTTGACAGCGCCAGATAGAATCTTGACGGCTGGTTAGCGTACAGTTTATTGAAGAGACTTACCAGGAGATAATTAGCCTGCGATGCCCTTTAAGTGCTCTGCAGAACCTGTCAGGAAGAGTGAAACGATGTATGAGGCTGTACAGTTGGAAACTGTATCGCAAACTACTTCAAGTTAAAAGAGAAATGCCACCAGAAGCCTTCCAGAAGAATTATGACTGACAAAAACGTAAGCTTTCAATGGAAGTCTTATATAAACACATCAATAAACACAACAATCCAATTTCCCCATATCCATCCAGGGACAATGAGAGCCGTTGAGCTCTGTAGGCCAGGTTTTGTGTTTATTGGGACTAAGCAGTGGTATGCCTTGGTATCAAATGTCTCTGCCAGGATAGAGTGTCGCAGCCCAGACACCTGATCTCCTCACTGCTTCCTGTGAGATTTTAGACACCGTGCTCCCCGCACGGTGGGCTGAGGAAGTCCAGGTACAACATTTGTAAAGGAAATCAAATCAAAATGAATTAGCGTGGTTTATTTGCACATGTCATTAACATGTGTCTAGACATATTTTGTTGTGAACTTATATGACTTATATGAAAGCTCGTATAGCAAATGCATATATTAATGGTAGCAAAACACCCACAAAGGCAGCACACGTTTGACTTCAAGTCCTGCCCTGCATGTGGATTTTTTTTCTCACGAGATTAAGCCCAGATTTATTAGTTATTTTGATGATTTGGATCTTGTTCCGTGCCTTAGCTGGGTGTCTGCTAAGAGACTTTCACGCCCCGTGGGTCCGTCCAGGCCTCCTTGTGAGGCCTGCTCTCAATGACAGAGGCTTCTTTAGTCTGTGTGGCCCGGCTCGGTTTTCTCTAATCTAAACCATCATCTCCATATGTCTTCCATCACAGCTTCCAAAGCATTTGAATAAACTCCAAGCAACAGGAACAAATTAATTAATGTCTATTCTTCTGTGCACTTTGTAAACTGCCTGTGTGAGTGTGTGCATATTCTGGCATGTGTGCAGTGCATGTTCATGTACACACACATTGTCCGTATAATTGCCTTAATCCACTTTTTGGTTGCATTCAGAACCCAAACACGTTGAAAGTGATCTCACTCTTACCTGCATTCCGGCTTAATGATTTCCACCTGAGTGCTATAATCTGCTTTTATTGATCCATCATTCACCTAGTGTTTTCGTTCACGGAGAAAGAAAAAAAAAAAAAAAAAGCAGAAGAAACCCCAGTCCACAAAGTAGCATGTTACAAGTCGATGCACATGTTGGGAGGTCTTCTACCTTAACTACTTGTGTTTTCTCTTCATAAATTAAACAGGAGGTTTCCCTTACAGAGTGAGAAAGGAAAAAATGAGAAGGAAGCACTGCTCATGTTGTTATGCTGCTGTGTTTCGTGACTGCAGAGGTCAGTTACGCATACTGTAAACCCAAGGGCTTCTCATGAAAATACCAGAAGAAAAAAAAAGAAAGACGGGTCCCTTTATCCTTAAACATGGCAGGCAGTGATGTGGCGATGCCGGCTCACAAGACTGTGGTCTCCCAGATGGCTACAGTTTGTCTGAGCTCAGTCTGACCGCCATCACCTCTCACAGAGTCTGTGGCCTTTACTGACCAGTGGAACGGACTCTGGGCTCTCTGAGACAGGGCTAAATGCAGACATGGGCAGGGCACTAGCTTGGGACTGAAGTCCACTCTTAAGATCCAGCTTTGACCAGACCAGAACTTTGCAGTACAAACTGACCTTCATTACCTCAAGGATGCACAAAAACACGTTACATTTCCTGCCATTTGATTAATGTTGGTTGTAGCTCATTAGTTGATTGCCTTTACCAGGATTCACCAACGTGAACGGAATCTTTTCAGTCTTTGTGAACGGTCTGAGGGGCAACCACTGATCAAAGCAGCTCCATGCAATACATGGAGCGATGGCTGCGAGGCAGTTCAGTTGCACTGCTACTCTGGCACATGACAAGTTCTGCTTACTGCCACAGGCATGCAGTGTACCCTTGGCTATAAGGCCAATCTATTTAAGCTGACAATGCTTCCCCCACTCTTGTCCTCTGCCAATGCTTCTGCTGCTTACAACACTGCCGCTGCTTATTCAGATTTTATAAGCTCAACATCCAGCCCAGAATCTACCTGTAGGCTCTGAAGTTTTCTCCGGGGAGGAAAGTGAATTATCGTCACTCTCCATTTTACTCTAAACTGAGCTTTGACCTTGTTTGCGGGAGTGATGGGGTGACTAAAAAAGGGGCTTATCTGTGTTATCATCACCTAAATAAAACTTACCAGCAACTTACCCCTACCTCCTCCAAAGAAACTTGTTGTTTAATTATGTTTGCTTGCTGGTGGCAACAGTAATGGCAACACAGCGCACACAGGGTTGGCTAATTGGGTCCTTCTTTAGTTCAAAATCAGTTTTGTGTTGTGGGGGTGACAGACACTGATGCACTAAAAACAGACCAGAGTCAAATTTAAGGTGACTACATGACTTACGTTTTGCATGTAATTATTAACTTTATTTGCTTAATCATTTTTACCTGTTTCTTCTGGGCCCAGTTGTAAGTGTTTCGTGGTTTCATACCGTACAGTATTTTTCTCAACCGTAGCATCTCCACATACCACATGAAAATTGTTGATTTGATGTGCACTGTAAGAGTGTTTTATACAATCACCAATATGATGGGGATCCTCCTCCTCAGCTCCTTGTCTGACAGCTCTGCTCCTGAAAGCAAACACTGTTAAATTTATAGCATAGTGTGCGGGGTTGTCCTGCCCAGTGAGGTCTTTGTGGGTTTCCTGGCTTTGCTTTGGATGTGGTTTATGTGTTCAGCCTGCTGCACGAAGCATGAGCAGTGGTAGTCAACCTTTTCATTTTATAGCACTTTCTGGAAACAAAAGCATGCCAGCAGATGAGTAACGGAGAATGTTAGATTGGCTTATGGAAAATGAGCAGGGTTAATGGCTTTATTAACAAACTCATTTTGATAATTTGTTAGCTGTCCAGCATTGAGTGGTGGGGAGCAGTCCTGGGTTGAGATTAGCATGCAGAGACAAATAAAATGTGACCTGAAACCGCCACACTGGAATGTGCTGGCACTGACACAGACAATCAAAAGGTGTCTGAAGCAGCACAAGACAGATTTGTTTCTAAAAGTTGTCTTCTCAGCAGTAGCAGTAACCATCCATGAAGTCCTGGCCTGTCTTTCCACTCTACTCCGGATAGTTGAGCACATTCCTGATGATTATAGAAATTCCGATACTGCTTTTATGATTGTTATAATTACGAGACCATTACATCCCTGTAGCTATTCCAGCTGAGAAAACGTGACTCTCTATTGCAGTTTGGGAGGAGAAAACAGCTGCTGCCTATGGTACATCAATATGAGGCATAAAAAAACTACTTTCACTCTGTTGAGTCATTCCACTGTCAGGTTCTTGTCAGTAAAAGCCTAAGGCGAAAGTAAAGATGAGAGGAAATAATGGGCTGCTTGTCCTCAGCTGCACTCATGCATTGTTTTAATTTTAAGGGTGGTTAAGGGGTCTTGTTTTGTGGTATGAAGGGTAATTTAAACATGGGCATATGGCTCTTTAGCTTTAACTCCTATTGACACTAAAAAGGCTGCAACTTCTTTGTGTTGTTATTGTAGCTGCATTACGGCTCAACTCCAGTCAGAATTGAAAGATGCATTTTTCAAGCGCCCAGAATGTTTTGCAGTACCCAATCTATGTGCTATCCGTCATATCTTCCTTTGTACCTCTAGCCCTAGGTGACTGTGACTGAGTGTAGGGGTTCACAAACATTTCATGTGAACAAATGAGGGCCTAGGATCTTTTTCTAAATCGGCATATGCAGGCATATGCGTATAACTTTCTGACTGTTTAATTGTGGTCCAAACTACATGGCTAAGTAGAGGAGCACAAGCCTTTGTGCAAAGAGGCAGTGGAACATGCTCCTGGGATTTATTTAAACCCAGTGGCCACCCAGGTGCTGATGCATCACTGCCATAGTGCTGTGCTGTGAACTGGGCAGAATCATCACTGGTTGCTCAGCAGTGCTTGGTGTAACGTATCTGTTGACTGATTAACACTCGGTGTCCCTCAGGAAGAGCAGTTAAGACTTTGAGAAGAAAAAGAGCACACTGATTCAATACTTGGATTGAAGTAGGACCATAAATCAAGTTTGTTTTTTACGGTGAAGGTGTGATGAGTTACCCAGATTATCTCCCTCTGTCTTCCGCCCCAGTGATCAGAGAGCTTGTCTGTTTAGAGATCCCTAATCAAAGACTCCGAACTCTGGCCCTAGCTTAACCTGCAGGAGAGGGTGAAGTAGTTAAAAAGCTTTGGCTCCTTTTTACATGACGCAAGACTCAACCACAGAGCGGAGCCCTTACTTTGTCCGTGGCAAAATAATGGTAATGGGCTTCAGTTCATGCCAGCTGCATGAAGCTCAGACTAAATATATAAGTATGTTTCAAATATATTAAAATGTTAAAGTGATTTATTTTAGATACTTTTAAAATGACAGAACAATGCAATCACTTTTCTGCATAAAAACACTGGAAGCATTTAGCTATATATAACTTTTTTTTGTTTTATAAAATATATACAATGGAATGCAATATTATTCATTCAGTAATTATAATTATTATTATTAGGACCTTATTATTCAGTGCTTTACCACAATGATAACAGTGACATAGAGGCAGATGTTTAAAGGAGCAAATAAAGGAAAAGAGAGACTACAAAAATGTGTCAATTTTGAGAAGAGATTTCGAATGTCATGCCAACTTGGCAACCCTAAGATGCTCAGGCTGGGAGTTCCACAGCTGGGGGGCCCGACCCGAAAAGTCACAGTTCCTTCCTGTTGTTTATAAAGACACAAATCACCAACATCGCACAGCTTCCCCTCTTAATACCTCTGGACTTGTAGAGATTTATTCCTTGTGGATGTTGTAGCCAGTGACTGGCCGGGACTCAACACTCGGCTACTCATCATGCATCTGAGCCATGTGCCGCACTGAATGCACAAAATATTTAAAGCTCCGCTCCACTCATACCAAATGCTATTCAAGTTTGTAAATTAGAAACAAGGCATCTTCTAAAGATCAGGAACTCGCCTAGAACTGGTTACACAACTGTAGACAAACTTACCCTGCGATTACATTTCCTGGAACATGGCAGCAAGTTTTATCCCAGGAATGTAAAACAGAAATTTAAACCAAAGTTTGACTCATATTTAACATTATTAAGATGGAATGAATGGTCAATGAGAGATATTTCATAGTTATTTATTTAGTTTTTTAATAGCTAGCGTGTTGACATGCTCTCTCTGTAAGTGTCTTGTTGTGTTCACAGAGGGGTTGGATTTTATGATGTTGCATGATAGTTGTCTCTCCATATACTCGCTGTCACTGCGTGTAAAGTTTTATGTGTTGTGAAAATGTTGTGTGTCACTGGAGAGGTACCCAAAGACATCAGACCACAAGCACTCACTCTGTCTGCTCCAGTGTCCATAAGTAGCCTGTACACACACCCAGTTTCTGTCTCTGTCTCTTTTTCTCTCTCAGTTCATCAGCTGAAGAGACAATGATGAATAGAGGCCCGTTGCACTAAATCCCTAGCCTATGCACTCATCAGTGTGTGTTTCTCACACTTTTGACTAAAATTAGTGGCAGCTGTTTGCAAGGATGGGGAGCTCATGGGCATAACTAATTCGTGTGTGCATGTGCGTTGATGTGTGTGAGGAGTGTAAGAAGGAAACGTCTACATATGTTGTGTCTGATTATTTGGTTCTCTCAATTCCATGTTTGGTTATTCGTGTTCTTACTAAAACACATGCATACAACTGCAGTGCTGAATTATCCTCTTGCAATTGGAACAGCTGAAGTGGTTGCAATCGCAAACAGACACAGCAACATTGTGAAGTGGTTTATGTAAGGGGTGTGTGTGTGTGTGTGCGTGTTAGAGATAGAAACAGAGAGCAATTTTGCATCACAATGAAAAGCAATAGGTGAATAAAAGGAAAATGCTACTTAACTGCACTGCACTGCACTGCACTGCATGGGGCTGTGTCTGCAGCAGTAACAGCCAGGTTCTGCTGAGTCAGAGAGAGTTCACTCAGCAGTGATGAGTGAGCTGCAAGGATTGTGCTCAATGCTGCCGCTCCCTGGCAGACTGCATGCAGGGTGAAGGATTATCAAAGTCCTTGCAGGAAATGTTCGCCTCCATCACAAGCATCTGTCATCCGTCACATGTCTCCTTTAGTACTCTGTGGTGTTTCCATAACTGATTAATGGGTGTATTGTTTCTTAGCCATTGCGGTGGTGATTGGCTTGAGTTTCTGCCTTGACTTTGTATTGTGGTAAGCTATAGATATGACTTTGTCAGCAGGAAACATCCACTGTTCACTAACTCTCCACAGATGTGCTCTGGGTTGCTCCTACTGTTCTTTTGCTCTCACTATTCCTCTTGCAGGATATTTTTCACATACAGCCACTTGGGATAATTGCTGGCAATGATATATGCATGATGTAGACATGAGGAAGTGATTTTGAAGGAGACATTTGTAGTTCATCATTGAAACATCATGTATGATGCAAATAGTAGTAGATAGGAACTTTATTTTTCAAGAGAAGTCACAATGATTCTGAATCTCTTGTCCATTTGCTTTATTCACTTCATGACAACATTATAGAAAAACACCACATGTGAGACTGTCAGCTGATTTTTCCACTCTCCTTTTCTCTCTCACCGCAGAAAAACTCTACAACTCAACTGGACGGGAACTACGGAGAGCCCTCTTTTCCCTCAAGCAGATTTTTCAGGTAATTATCTCTCTCTCTTAGCTTTTGCTGCACCCTTAGGAAAATATTTTTTTTTTTACACTAGCTCACAAAATCCAGTCAATTCCCCTGTGTTTTGTGTTTTTTGTGACAATTTTCCAAAAATGCAGCATTTGTCAGCATGTGAAGTATTTTCTGCCATGCTCTGGGGCTTTTGAATCTTCTTGTGCACGTACACACATTAACATGCGAAAACTGTATGTAGCGTGCACACATGCATCAGTGCCCACATGCACACACTCACACTTGGACACAGCATAGTTTTCTTGAGAAGCAGAGTTGTGCTGCGGAAAGTCTGCCTCCGTGGCAGCTGTGGAGTGTTCAGGTCTGGTCAAACTTCACATACTGGGACTGGGCTGGCCTGGCGGGCACTCGGCCATAGAGGGGGAGGGTTAACAGACAGTTAGATGGAAAAGAAAGCAACAGACGCAGGCTGATACAGGCCTGGAATAGATTAGAACACTTCACCAATGAGTGGCTTTGTGGGGTTTCAGTTAATTTCAGAGAATATTTATAAATCTTGTTGTGTAATAAAATGTCTACTTGGCCTGATATCAGTGTTATTTCTCTACACTGCAGTTGTGTAGTGTGCATGTGTGTGTCTTTATAGAGTCATCGACAGGTGTTAGAGGTGTGAGAGATGCAGGTGGTTTTGTCATTGAGGACAAAATGTGGGATGAAGTGGGCAGGCCACGGAAACAGAAACCCATTTGAACACATTGCAAGCTCGTTGCACTTGCAGTAGCTATAACTGAACAAAATAAGAACAAAATAGATGATGGATAGATGAACAAAATAGATGATGGATACATTTATTCAGCTGAGGATTTTGTAGAGGCTGAATTGAGAAATGTGTTCATGCTCTATGGCAAATGGTACATTAAATAAAGAAGTCTGCCTAACTGTTCTCTTCACACATTTTTTTTAAACTCCTTAATAATACAGTAAAAGAATATGACATAAGTATATTTGTGAACATTAAGGTCAGCATAAATCATGTCAACAGTTCTTGCAGATTTTGGGGGGGTTGCTTGAGCTGTTAAACAGGTTCAAGATCATTATTCTATGCATGCTCTTCCTTTCTTAGTCTTTGATTTGCGTTCTTGCGCTCAAAGGTTTTATGTAACTCTGAGGACAGTCATGAAGTGGAAGGCCAATTTACATCCATCAAATGATAGAAAAGAAAATGTGTGTGTGTGTGTGTGTGTGTGTGTGTGTGTCTATGATGTATGATGGCTCCTCATGTATGATGGCTCTTGAATACTTACCTTTGTCTCCCTGACCTCTTTCCAGGATGACAAGGACCTGGTGCACGAGTTTGTGGTGGCAGAAGGACTCACGTGTTTGATAAAAGTGGGAGCTGAAGCCGACCAGAACTACCAGAATTACATCCTCAGGGGTATGTCCACTGACGTTACCAACAGCACAACTTTCCCCCACTAAACTCAAAGCATTCTTTTCCACTTCCTCACAGCGCAATTTACAACGCAGGCTAATCGAGGATGTTATTAATCAATCCTGCATAACACTTTTCTTTCCATAAACCCATCCAGGACCACATGCGTTTACATACACCATGTAAATTGATGATTCTGCTCGATGACCTTCTCACACTCGCACACTTCAGGCATATAAACAAACTGAAATGTGTGCCACAGATAATGTGGAAGTTAGGCCAAGTTTAGCAGCTGGTTAATTTATCTGTCCCACGTTGGAAAGGTGAAAGATCATATGTGTTCAAGTCAGGGAGGGGCAGGGGCAGCATGTTTAGGGATACTAGAGGACCATGGGATTCATAGCACTCGCTGCAAGGTCACTACCATTTAACAGCCTGCTGTGAGGGGGCAGGTCACACATGCTTAAGTGGCCAATAAAAGTTCTGGCAGGATATTGCAGATCATAAAACTAATTTCCCCTCCTCTCTTGTTTTTATTTTTCCTCGTGTGTTTCCTAATATTTTCATGAAAAGTTGTTGCACTACTTTAAATGAACCTGAACCAGTACGGCAGGGCTTTATTGTAAAAAAAATTTTTAGGATATAAGTGTAGACACAAATGCACACGCTTGGATCCAATCTTGGGGTAAAAAGTTTAATTTAATTCTGCAGCTGCATACTCCAGACACCCTTTTGTTATTTCTTCATTAAGCTTCGCTAAAAGCGGTCGCAGTGTACTTGACCCTCATAATTTGGGTGCACATTTCAATCACATATTACATGTCATGTTTATTCAATTTCCCAGCCTACTCTTTGTTGACCCTTTCTGTTATTGGAAAAAATCAAAGAGCAAAGGGTGGATGTCTGTGACAATGTACTGATGTTTCCCTTCTGGGTAAGTTATAAACATGAATGTGAACCCTTGCCAGGTCTACTTCTGTAGGCTCTGATCTTTAATGTTTGATGCCTCATCTGAACTTGGCCTGATCTCTGACTCAGGCAGATAAATCACACGGCGTAAATGGCTAAAACAAGGAAGAGGATGCGAACGACAGGCTTTTGGAAACCACAGATTTGACCACATGTAAGAGTTGTTAATGTCATTGTGCTGTGAATGATGAGACCGCTTCTTATATCTTTTCACTCCTTATTGTGCTGTCCTTTTTTTCCCCCTTTACCTCCCAGAGAATTCGGATAAAACATCTGTGTCAGTGCGTTTCTGTGGGACTCTCTTTATTCTTTCATGTGCTAATTTATCGCTTCATCTCTGCAGACTCCTACAGTTTCCCCTCATGTATCTCTACATCACCATAAGAAACTAAACCAAACTACCACTCTCCCAAAAGCCCCTTTAACCTGTTTCAACTCCTGACCTAAATTATCCTGACCAGCTGAGGAAATGTGGAGTGTAGCAGATCACCCTCCCTCGTGAGCCATGTGTTGGAGAACACAAGTTGAGCATGTGCTGGGACACAGATGCACAGGTCAGAAATGTATACAGATCTGACTGCTTTACTGTTGATGACTTCCAAGAGGAGCTATGTCATAAGGATTCCCAGGAGGGGAGTAAATTAGATGCCTGAAATTTCCACACATGCAGATAGGGGGGGGGACCAACAACAGCAATTGCTTTGGTATCAAACATTGATCACATCTAATGTGTTTTTTTTTTTTTGGTGTAATGTCTTTCAAGTCAAGGCCAGTAAAAGGGGAAAAAAAGAAGTAGGAATGCAGCCTTGAACCCATCTGTCTGGTGTGCATTAAAAACCTCCCGACAAAACAATCTTGCTCTCTTTCATGAATAAGTATCAATTGTATTTGGTCTTTTGGAGATGAAAAAGGCACACGTGCACACCAGTCTGCATGCATTTTACAAGAACAGGTTCCCAGCCTTAACTCTCTGGAACATTGCCGTCATTGTAAATGGTTGTTCCTGTAGCTCTCATAGCAATCTACACCATCTAACTTTTTTCTTTTTCCTCCCTTTTTCATTCCGTCTTCTCAAAGCCCTGGAGGTGTCTGTGGAGTTAGTGCTCCCTCAGTGTTGTGTGGATTTTCTGGGTCTGCCTGGCTGGGGTCAGGGACCTTCTCTGGGCCCCTCACACCTGGCTCGGAGGGCTTCCAGACCTGGACTTAGCTCCTTCGAGACATGCGTTTTTTGGCCCAGGGGAAAGCTTGTGTGCTTTTATCACTCCATCAGTGGGAAAGGGTGTGAGGTCACTTTTTCAGAGGTGCCTATGCCATCTGGTACTCCTGTAAGCCTTTCACTCAGCCACTCAAGTGCTGCAAACACACAGGAGCCAAAAAGTTAATGAAGGGCTCATTAGGCATATTCATTGCTCATTTTGAAAATGAGTATTTCCTTGTTGTTCGTTTCAGAAATTAAGTTAACACAGAGTTTTTCATTCAACACAGAACGTCTATGCTCGTTTATAAGCTTTCTTAAAGAGTTGTTGAAATCATAAATCTGTGGCTGATGAAGTGAAAAGCTGATCAAAGGTTTCATACTGTAGTACAGGAGTACCAGATGGCATAGTGTGTGTTTTTGCAGTTAAGAAAGTTGTTTGTCAAACTGCAGAGGCCTCGTGTTATTTCTCTTTCAAAACATATTTATTACCATTTTTTTAATACATTTTAAGCTACTCTCAAAGTCTTTGGCCCTCAATCTACAACTCAAGTGTGAAAAACGGATGCAACCTTTTGTTTTAATCAGAATATTTAATCACAAATAAAGAAAATAGGCCATGCTAG
This sequence comes from Nannoperca australis, assembly GCA_036023655.1. NCBI lineage: Eukaryota > Metazoa > Chordata > Actinopteri > Centrarchiformes > Percichthyidae > Nannoperca > Nannoperca australis. The sequence continues at coordinate 23,153 of JAVQJD010052818.1, read as the reverse complement.
CAACATGGCTCTAGAGATGGCAGTGTCAGTGTTGGTCAGTCATTTCTCCACTTTGGTCCAACTGTTACATGAATTGCCATGAACTTCTGCATAGACATTTGTGACTTTTCCTCTGGCTCCTCCAGAAAGTTGACAAATGTAAAAATATATATAAATGAATACATAGGTTGTCACGGTAACACTTTACTGTTGACAGCACAGTAAGTGCTTAAGAGCCCTAAATGAAAGCAGCTTGTGCAAAAGGTCAAAGAAGTTTCTGCACTAAGCTCTGAGTTTTTCACTGTGGTTAAGAAAAGATCCCTATGGTGCTTATTATCACGAACAAAACTGGGAGATGAGGTGGAAGAACAAATAACAAGATTTTTCCTGGATCATCGTTCCTCTTGTAGTATTTACAGAAAGAGCACTAACAAAAGTAACAACTGTGTTTAATTGCTAACTGTAAAATGGGAGCGGCAGAGAGGGGGCAGATTAAAGACAAGCCAATTACAGTCAACTTGAAGCAATTATTCCCAGCTTTGAAATGTTCACTGTTGACATTCCCCTCCATGCTATGTTTTTAGCAACACTTTCTCTGTTTGCACTTCCTAAAGGCCATGCCGTTTCTGTCTGCACACTACTGTATACAAAACACTTGCCATTTCTTAAGTCTCGCTGGAGTCAAATTGGAAGTAATGCTTTAGTTTTGTATCTATAGGAACAATCTTCTTTTTTGTGCATCTTTCAAAGCAGTCTTGGATACATTTTTGGAAAATAAATTACATAAATTACTTTCATACCCAGAAGGCCATATATCATTGCATGCTGTATTATACTGTATATACATAGGATTACATGCTGTAACTTAACTATATATATATATATATATATGTGTGTGTGTGTGTGTGTGTGTGTGTGGATTTACAGCTTCAACAGAAATGGTCCAAAAATATTACTGTATCACATAAGTCATGCCAATATTTCATGTTGTGCTTTTTATCTCACCATTTCTTCCTCTATCTTTCTCTCTTTTGCTGCCATTTTGAGATCTTCTGTTTCTAATGAAACGCCAGTTCTTAAACGCCATAACTTAAAGCGCCTTGACTTCCTGGTTTCCAGAGGGAGCTCAGTGGGAAAGGGAGATGTGCTTTAGTCAAGTGTTTCATTGCATCTTAAACTGTCTGGGACGTGGAACACTGCTCCTAACACAGCACTTCGTTCACATTTAGTGTCACACACAGCAGTAACTTTAGTGGGCAGCAGTCTTTTTCATGAGACTTTTTCATGTGCACTTGAAACACAACACCCTTTTGTTGTGATTGTTGTCGGTCTCTATAGTGTTGGTCACTGTAGTGGCATTAAATGTTGTATGAGGCAGCTCACCAGGGCAGAACATCCAGTGACACATCCATGTGTTTTCCTTGTAAACAAACACAATTGCTGCTGATTTCACACTTTCATTCTTCCTTTTGTAGTATAAAGGGTTTAATCAGTGAAACCAGCTGCTCAGAGGTTTGGTTGGAGGGAAAAATCTTAAGTCAACTAATGTCACTACTACTCAATAAAAAAAAAATGTTTTTCCAATTACATACCTGAGTGACATTTTATTTATCTCAATTTAGAACCAGGATTGCTCATTGTTTTTTAGGAATACTGTGATCCAAGTTCTTAAAATATTTAACAGAACGTAACCGAATTCTCCCCTTGCTGGTTCGACCATCTTACTGATCATTAAGTGAAAACCCAGGCATAGTTGGGTTAACAGCGTTGTTGGAAGCTCTTGATGGAAACATTGTATTGTGTTGTCTGGCTGTGTTATATGTCGTCTGTTCTAGAGGGGGGAGACCTTTTAATATGGCCCATTGTCGAGATAAACATTTCCATTCGCCTGGGTTGGATTGAGAAACTTTGTGCAAATGTATATTCTGGTTATTATAGGTGTAATCATTCCCTTGTTTGTGTGATCGTGCAGGAATGATGCATAGGAGAAGTTGAGCAAAGGCCCTGTTTAATCTTCTAGGATGGAGGAAATTTAAGAGGAAAAACTCAGGAACTGCTGACACACATGTGGACGAGCGCTGTGTTTGGAAGTGCGAAAGATATCTTCAGTAATGCCCTTGTCATACCAATAGAAACTTGAACTCCTGCTTTGTAATGAGATCCCATGGGAACACGTTCATGTTTTCCACCCAATCTCCTGCAACTCTCAGAGCCAGCCACTGCTCCTTCTGCCCCTTTCACTCACTCACACACACCACACACACACACACACACACACACACACACACACACACACATCCACGATATGCCACTTTTTCTAATGGTGCATTCATTCACATTCCTTTATGATCTGCAGGATATGATCTGCAGGTCACAAAAGGAAGTTTTTTGTTTGGTTTACTTCATTATGAGTACTAGTTAACCCCTAAACCTGCAACTTTTCAACCGGTCTTTGCTCCACCGGCAACATTTTGTCTGTGTCTCCAGCGTGTCCTCTCTCTATTAAACTGAATCACCAGCTTTCAAACTGACTGATATACTCAGTGCTGCACTAAAACATACACAACTGTATATACTCAATGGCCTGTTATACTGTCTTGGAAAAAAATAACACCACATTTCATTTAACACCTTTTTTACGTACAGATTAACAATTAAACGTTTAAAGTACAAATAAAGAATGTGCCCAGACAACCTTTAACTGAATAGAAAAACATGACCTGTTGTCATGTTTTTGGTTAAGCTTAGAGCTTTGTTCAAACTGGATACACCCCACCTTGTCCTCCCCCTGTGTCAGACCCAGCAGACCTCCATAGACCCCTTCAGGTCCCCCTCACATGAGCACACCACTTGCATCTGAACCCAGTTCAACCCCACCTGCCTGACCTATATTCTTCCCCCCCCCCCCTTCCTTTTTTTTCTTCTCCCTTCATCTGTAGAAGTTTTCAGCCTTAGCAAACCCACTGGCAGTGGAATTACAACCCCGCACCTCAGCCCGTTTAACAGAATTCAGTATACAAGGCAACTTTATTATAAAATTGTTTGATTTGGTCCATTTCTCTAGCACTTATTTTATCATCTTTGACCTTGCTGTGTAAGATACATAAACTATAATTTGGGAAAAAAATAAATCTTTTGCAGTAATGTAGCTTGCAGGCGGATAGACTGAAATCCTCAGCATTTGAGTGGGTTTAAACGGCTGATTCCTGTGAGCTGACTGGTTTTTTGGGACTGGATTCAGCATATAGCGAGCCAGAACCAGAGCGAATTACACCACTACTCTCTCAAGAGCAGTAAGAATTTACAGCAACAGTTCACTTTACAAGTGGGTGGATGTCATGCAGTAGCCTTTCTCCAAAGTCTTCCCTGCCTGGATGGGATGAGAAAAGCTCATCTGTTGGGCTTTCCCCAATTGTTCACTGTCCTAAAATTGTTTTCTAAAACATCTGTACAGTAGAGCATCTTATCCACCAGCATTATACTGTTTTAAATACAGAGGAAATACAGAAGTATGAAAAATGGTGCGGTGCCCTGCTCATCAGGTCTGCAGTGCCTGTAGAGCTTGCTCAGCCAAATACTGGAGAGGCTATCCTGCCTATCTCATCCGAATGTTCCATTGGCTTTGTTTGTTTGTCTTTAGAGAATTTGTTAGGGCTTAGGCCCAAAGTAAATTGTGTCAAATACTGGCAGCCATGTATTCAGGAGTGAAAACGGAAACATCCCCCTGTTGTTTTACTATGGGGCTCAGTGAAAGTCTGGCAGTTGGCTTGGTGACTTCAATTGGCCTGGCAGAGGCAGTTTGTCTGGCTCTAATGGTCTGGGTGATTAACTGAATAACAAATGGAACGTAACCCATGAACATGACTTATCTAGTTCACATACAGTAAGAGCTGATTGGCCTGAGTAATACACTTGTCTTTTTATGGTAAACAGACTCTAAATGAGAGGCAATACCAAAAATAAATCAGAAATCTGTCAGGTTTTGATGTTTCACAGCTTTTTTAAATGGTACTAAATTATGTAGAAAAACATAAGAACGGATAGTATTTTGTAAAGCTGTACAAATCAATATTTTTGTATTAACAATTCATTAAATTACTGCTTTTGATAGTTAATCCTCACCTGACTCTGCAGTCCTCCTGGTCTCCAAAGAGTCTTTTAGGTCATTGTTTTCGTGCAACTTTACTGTTTTGGTTCACTCTCAGGGCTCAGTCTTATCAAGCTTGTTTTTCCAGCTACAGCAGTTTTCAGGGAAAAAGCTCAGATAAATGCACTATACACTTCCTGCCCAACACCAAATGGCAACTAGCTGGATATTTCAAACAGGAGTTGGTGGACACTAAAGCTAAAAGGGAATCAAATCAAAACCTTCCCAGAAACACAACTCAAATTAATGCTAATGTTGCTCCGTGTCTGTTGGATGTGTAAATATAAAATCTATAAATATAAATATTATTTATACAACCTTTATCTAAAATGCTTACTGTAACAACTTAATATATCAATGTTTTCTTTACAACTTGTTAAGCTGCCCCCAAGAGGCCAAAAACATCCATTCATACTTAAGTTTACTTTAGTGGGCATAATATGGGCAGAAACTGTATCATAATTATAGTGAATTCACAGGTCAGTGTCGAGTGCCATCTGTGTCTCTGCCCATATGTTCTGGACACGCCACTGTTGAAATTCACATAATTTACTATAATTATAGAGATAGAAAAAGAATCTACATAAAAAACAAGTATTTTCCAGACTCTGCAGTAAAGTCCAGCTCACATGGGCACAGGGAGGCACACTTCAGACCTGAGTGCAGCTCCCAGCTAATGCAGAGCATAACAAGATAAGAGGCTCTAGGTTGCACTGAATGAGATGGAGATTTGGCCCTGGTAAAATAAATGTTGCACGCTGACAGACAGTTTGGCTGACCCAGTTTTGATAAATTCCAAAATGTTAATGAAACCAAAGGGGCAGAGTGATGAGTGGAAGAGGAGTAAACTGTTTTGTAGAGGGGAAGCTGTTGAGTTGATTTCTTGCATCTTCAGAGTTAAGGATCTCTTTTTTTTTTTTATGTCTACATACGAGTCAGCTGGCTCGTGTTGGCGCTACCTACCAGACCTCAGAGTCCTTCTCACCTCGGCAGTGGTCAGGGAGCTGCCCTTCCTGCACATTCCTGGGGCTGTGGAAGATAATTGCTGCGGTTTATGAGAGGGAGAGGCCCTGAAGAAACACTTTCACCAGACCTCAGTTGCTAAGGTTTTTACTACTCTCAGGATTCTGGTTCAGACACAGGAACAGGGCCTGCCTCTTCCACACAGTGGGTCTGTGGTTCCCCTCTGCAGCTCAATGCCATTCAAATGTTCTTTTTACTCTTAAGGCAAACATATTATTGAAGGAAATGGAGTGGGAGAGTGCTGCACAGACGCCAGACTGCTTATTGAACACTTCCATGTTTATTTTTAGTTAAATCTTCCTTCCTCGGCCATCCTGTCCCATAATGGCTTACATTTAAATTCTAATCACTGTGCTTTGAAGGAAGCTCATTGTCTGCCAGCTTCTCATTACGTGACATACATGCAAAGTGTCTTAGCAATGTTATTGTTGTACTTTGTGTGAGGTATTGGAGAGCTGCTCATGATTACTCCAGTGGAGGCCCAGATTGTTGGCCCCAGCTCAGTGCTTGAAGTGGAGAGTGTCCTGTACAGACTTGACATTCACATGTTCTTCTTATTAACCTTTTTTTTCAAAGTTATTGATGACTGTTGTAGAGTTTAACAACATATCCCAAGTTCTGGACCCACACACTCAAAGGTGCATGGCTGGGAAAGTATGCCATAGTATAATGACTTGATCACACTTTCAAAGCCTGAACTGCAGCTACACGGGTAACTTTTCATTTTCCTGGAGCAGTTTCATGGCTAATTTATTCACAAGTGCGTGGAAATCAGCTCCATTTGAAGTTCACAAAGGTGCTTTGAAAGCAATTAGATGTTTCCTGTAAACTGTTTCTGACCAGACTCTGAAGGTTGCAGTCTCCCAAATGAAAGGTTTTTGTTTTTTTTGTTTTTTTAAAACAGTTACATTATCGTTTTACCTTACTATTCACAGAGTAACTGCAGTCCATGTGGTTTCTGGTACTCAAAGTTAAATTGTGCAGCTGGCATTGAATAATTCCATGAAGCAGCAGTTTTAATGAATCTGAGAGAAAAGGTAATGATTGTGTGGTTTCTGGGGTGGTTCATAAGTGTTTGAATATCATATCATTTCTGTATCTAAACTGCTCCCTATATGAAATTCACATATGATATAGACATTTATTCTAATGTTGTTTTACTTGGCTGTATGCTTAAGTGAAAAAAGCCAGCCATAACCTATTGATGGTATCTTTAAATAATGTCTTATGATAACATGTCAGAATGATCTAAAAGTCATTTCATTTTGCGGTTGACTTTTGGGAGCACTCAGTAACGTCTCATCTGTCAGCGGCTGAACATTCAGGTTGTGTAATGACACTTTTAAAAGCCTCATTAAGGCCACCTATCTTTTCTCACCCGTGTTTTCAATGGACATTCCTCAAAACCTCACCGGGGCAGATACTGTACACAGGTGCATGCAAGAGATAAAAGTCTGCACAGTGATTATATTGCAGGTCAGGCATCTTCTACCAACTTGAAAAGAAGCATGTGGCTCATTATTCATCCATCAAAAGTCACGTCTGTTTGTGTCTGTGTATAAAGAATTATACTGAAAAGTAAGTTAAGTAAGCTAAGTATTTTAGACTCTTTTTACATGCTACTTAGTTATTTTCTTTGCAAACCATAGTATAGTATAGTATAGTATACCATAGGAATCCAATCTGGACTTGGTAGACCAGCTGTACATCGTGCCCTTACTGCTGTCACCCATCTGTCAGCAGTGGTCCCATACAAAGTCAGGGAGTTCCAGGCAAGGGTGACACTCTGGCCTGTGCTGACTGAGGGGGTTAATCATGTTTTCATAAACACACTCTGATGTGGTCTGCTTTGATTCGACATATTGTCCACGCTTCTGACTGCTGTCTCACACGGCTCTGAGCTCGCAGCAGGAGAGGACTGTTAGGAATGCTCTGGCCTGACATGTTGTGAGTAATTAACCCTGATTGATAAAAGATGAACTGCTGCTGCAGCAGTGGGCCGTCAGCACACACACACACACACACACACACACACACACACGCACACGCACACGCACGCACGCACTCATGCGTCCACCCACACACTCTCACGCACCATGCACACACAGCAGCTGCACCTGGGAATTTTGGCTTATCTACAGCATATTCATGATTTTCATGCCCCTCTAGAGAAGAAGGGAGGGGAAATCTGACAGAAGCGGCAGCCTCTCCCCATAACATGTCATAAGAAACATTTTTAAACAAGGTAAGAAGAGGAGATTAGATGGTACTCTTTGAAGGAGCTCTCAATAAGTTTGTTAGTCAAAGATTATCCTCTGTCTATTATTGTAATCGTAATTTCTTTCTAGATTTTTAACAGTTCAAAACACCTGCTGTGTCACCTTTTTGCAGCCCATGAACGATTCTCCAGCTACTCATACATCTCTGAACTTGATCAGTACAAGCTCATCACCTGTTGTCATGTTTGAAAAAGACAGGAATGTCAACACTTTTTCAGTAAAATCTTATGTATTACCCCCCAAAAACATAGCTTTTGCCAAGAAATGGTCAAACAGACTTCCAACAATGTTCCACTTTCGGTGTGTACACGTGTTTATGCTTCAGCTTCTTTCCCTCGTGTCAGCTAATGTATCTACTGAAGTTCGTGAGTGGGTTCAAGCTGAGCTGTAAATGTAAATGCATAAACTCCCTGTGTGTGGATGGCCACTGAGGTGCTGTAAAAAAAAAAAAAAAGAGTACTTATTTAAAGGGTGCTTTTGTCTGTTCCACTCCTGTCCAGCGGTTTTTCTCTCCCTTCCCCCCTCTCCTTCTTTAACAGAAGCCCTACACTTTTACTGCCCCCCATTGAGATCCTTTGGCTCTTATTCTTCTTATTATTATTATTCTTATTTATGTATCCTGTTACAGATGGAAGTCCTGTAAGCATCCACTGAGGCACTCTGCTCAAGTATTTGTATGTAGATTTAAATTATGATTGGTGGAAGAATACCATTAATGTTTGTGTGGGCGCACCACAAGAGAAAACTCATGCAAAAGTCATTATGCCAGTATACAATGGTAGTTTAATCTAAGTGGTCTCTCTTAATGTTATTTTTCAATTTTCTGTTTATATACCATAAGTATTTACACAACGCTTCACAGCTAGCTAAAACAAACATCGAGGGGCATTTTTAGGGCTTTTCCAGGACTCCAGGTAGCCCACCAGGTAAGATTTTGTTGGTGTAGTTTTACGTGCTTCAAAACAGACTCCAAACATTTAGAGCAAGCATTTACTCTTGGGAGCTGAGTGGGACAAATGTGATGGTCAGTTTTAAGTGAAAAGAAGAAAAATCTACTGAAATGGCAGATGATTAACCAAACTCCATCTGTTTCTTTGTCTCTCTCTCTCTTTCTCTCTAGCTCTGGGCCAGATAATGCTGTATGTGGATGGAATGAATGGCCTCATATCTCACAATGAAACGGTCCAGTGGCTTGACACCCTGGTCGGATCCAAGGTAAAGAATATAAACGTTAATTTTCACAAGACCTCTGCCACATCCACACAGTAGATGTGCTGTAAAATCAACTCAAACCTATCTGTGCTCTGACAAAACTGGAATAATCACATGCTCTGAAATGTCATACCTCACTATTTTGTCAACATTGAAGCAAATCCCCCTGTCACCGTGGCCACCTCAGCCCTCTAGTGGCCAGATCTGACATGTGCAGCATATTTGCAGCAGATGAGAGAACCAGGTTGACTCTCCTCTCTTTCCCCACTGTTTTCTGTTCTTACTAATTACTTTTCTGCCTTCTTGTGTAAATATTGAAATTTAATTTGGCATCCACCTTGCTTTCTTTAATCAAACCCCTGTCTTCCCAATCATTTCGTGTGGAAAATGTCCATTGTCAATAGTCATTTTGACAATGATCTGGGGCCCTTGCTTGCCCAGTCGTAGTGCTGATGTGGCAGCTGTTCAGAAGTGTTAAATTAACTGATGGTTTTATGATCACTGGCATGATGTTGATTTTCACTCTCAAGCAAGTTAACATTGACAACTTTGCTGTGTTTCAGGCCCATTAATCTCCTCTCCAATAGTTTTCTCTCTCCTTTTCACATTTTTGTAGGAGTGCAAATTGTGACTTTTTACTGTTTGTAAAAACAACCCAGTTTGTATTTTTTCCCCAATTGTAGTCATTTTTACCTTTGTGCTATTTCCATCCTATTTTAGTGCACAGCAGAATGTTCCCATGTTTGTTTAATGTCGCCTCAACGTCACACAAGGTCCTTATCAAACCTCTCAACATGGTTCAGACAGGAAATGCTTTTATATGACAATATGATACCATTTGTCAGTTGGAAGGCCTGGAGCATACTTTTTGTCATGTTGATCCATGTGTCTAAACAAAAACATAAAGTTTACAATTAAAATTGAATGGATTGTGTGTTATGTGCTTTGAAATAAGGGGCTGGTGCCACATTGTGATTTCTGTCAGCCGTTAACTTTTCCTCTTTGTGTAGTTCCGTCTGGTGGTGAAGACGGCCCTAAAGCTACTACTGGTTTTTGTGGAGTACACCGAGTCCAACGCGGCTCTGCTTATAAAGGCTGTGAAAATTGTGGATGAGAAAAGAGGTAAGAGGCCAGGCTAACAGGGAATAGGCTAATAAGGGATTTAAGGTAAAACTACAGATGCACATATTGAATCCACTTTGTAACAGAATATTGTGTGTATGATGCTATTAGTGTGATTTTTGGATGGTAAAGTCAATATCAAAAGTCCCATTTTGAGTGGATTTCCCGTAATCAAGCCATTCATGGTGGGTGGCTGTAGTGCTGCTCAGCTGACCACAGATCAGTCTCCTGTTACACAGTAGTCAGATCAATTGTCCTGAGCAGCTCCCTAGCCATGCATGGAATGAGGCTTATTGAGAAAGACTGCCTCTCCTGTCTGCATCTCAGTTACCTCCAAACGCTCCACATTGTACTACAGGTGGATGAGCATCAGTGTCGCAGGGGTCACATATCCCTCTGTCTCAGCTCAGTCGTATCCTGTCACTTCTGCTGTTGCGTAGGAAGACTAAACCCGATCTCCTGATGAGATGAACTTGACCTTTGTGGCTGAGACACAAGGCTGCTTCTTTCTCACTGGAGAGCAAGTCGCGCGTATTCTACTTTGACACTGCCTCTTTTCTGAAGAAAGACTGCTATGACTGTGTTTCTCCTACTGGAACCATGAGATGACAAAACTATTTTTGTTTTGATTCCTGCATGCCGGTGGAGCTGCAGGGATTAGGATTTGACTTTATTATCTAGTGTCTATGTAAAAATACTAGTAGCTGTGTCTTGCTTGTGTGTTTTTGGAGTTTGTCTTGTGATATACGTGTTGCATGCCTTTTGCTACTGCAGGCACCAAACTGTGGTCAAACGTCATGGAGATCCTGGATGAGAAGGATGGAGTGGATACAGAGCTGCTGGTGTATGCGATGACACTCATCAATAAGGTCAGTGGATGAATACAGCATACAGTATTTTCGTCTTTTTGGGTCTCTATCCCAGTATTCTTGGAAATATGTGCATCTTTCAAACTTTGTATTAAAACTGAATCTACATCTGTGTTTTAATTTCATTTGTGGCATCAGCTTCAAAAGATCTTTCCAAGTGACTGCTCTCCTTTATTAAATGAAGAAGTCACTGTCATAGTTTCCATCAGCAACAAAAGAGTCCTAAAAATGTACCATCATTAAAAATAAGTATATATTGTACAGTATCATGTGAACCTGCTCTGTTTTTCACCCTGCACAAGGAGAATTTCACTGGAGTCAAAATACTGTGTATTAAATAGGACTGATTGAAGTTTATTTAGAGAGCATACAGATTACATTTCAATACAAGGTTTAAACAAAACGGCTCCAGAAGTAATTTTACCCCCTTTCTGTCTCTCAGGTGATCCTTTTTCATTGTTTCAAATTTTTTTCTCTCACAGTTAATCTAAAATATTGCAGAGACAAGGTTAGAACTCTTACCATGTTTTTTTATTGAACATGTTTGTTTTCCAGACTCTGGCAGGCCTCCCAGACCAGGACTCGTACTACGACATGGTGGACTGTCTGGAGGAGCAGGGCATCGAAGCCATTGCCCAGAGACACCTGAGCAGGAAAGGTACCGACCTCGACCTCGTCGAACAGTTCAACATTTACGAGGTGAGGAACCCTACACTGCCTGCATGATCACATAACAACTTTAATGTAATGTTAATAGGCATGTGTGTCTCATAATGTTCGCTTCTCATATACTCAAGCAGAAGCCAGAAATGAAGTGTTTATGAACAACAAACACACAGTTTATGTGCTCAGTTTCTCTGTGATGCCTTTGCTTCAGATGACGCTCCGCCATGAGGATGGAGATGATGAAACTCAGTTGCCTGCCAGTGGCCGCAAAGACCGCAGGCGGGCCAGTGTTGGTGGTACCAACGAGAGGCGTGGCCTGGAGAGGAGACGCAGCCGGAGACATTCACTTCAGAACAGCAGAGGCCATGCTTCTGCGCCAGCCTCGCCGAGCAGCCCTCATACTCATGCAAACAGCTTCCTGCCCTTCGCTGGCCAACGTGTTGAGGACATCAGTGAAAGGTGAGGCGGGGGATTGCATAGAGAAATGGAAAAGTGGAAGATATTCAAGAGGAGAACAGAAAGTTTATCCTTGCTTCCATTTTAGCTTACACTTGGTATGATCCTGGTTTTAAAAGGTTCAGCCAGGAGGGTTTGTTTTGATCTTGTATATTTTAAACCCTGAGAGATAGCTGCAGCTAAAAAGGAATCACAAATTAGTCCTTGGTCCACGGAGTATTACTCGGTTTACAGGAAACAGCTTGACTGCAAGTGTTGTATTATATTTCAGTTTTGGAGAGATACGTCTATTCTGTCCAGAGCCAAAGCATAGAATTTGATTATATAGTAATTTAAAGAAAGGCGAAAGGGGGGACCATTGCTGGAAAGTAACCTTTAAATTATTTTTTGTACCGTCAAAGACATTCTCCTGCCACTGATGTAAATAGGAAGCTGTTGTAAACACATGATATGAGCTATCTGCTCTCTGTCTCAAGTCATGCTTCCTTTAGTGAAAGGGCATTGAACTTAAACTCCACAGTGCCATCTGTTTTATTTACGACAAACCTTTGTGACTACACAAACTTAAAGAAACTGGTGATTCAGGCAAGAAGCAAATTGAAATCTTGTTTAATTGTACAGTGATTTGGATAATGCCATAAAAAGCACCAGACAGTTCCTTTTTAATAGAAATGATATTAACCCTTTATTCCACTTTGTTTTTATAATTCCTATGTCCGAAGACAAAAAACTAGGCTCGAATTTTAAATGTATCTGGTACCTTGTTTTTTCTCTTTTAAATTACCACTGATGACTTTCTTTCCTAATTCCACATTGTTCAATCCCCTGGCATGAATAACAAGTAGCTCATGTACTAATATTCCTGGTAGCACTCAGGTCTTTAGGTGTACTTAAATTCAGTCCAGAATGTCATTTGATACCAGACAAGCTTCTTCCAGTTCACCGCAGGAAATTCGAGCTGCCTCTGAAGATCACCCTTTTCCATATTGTTAATGAAATCCAGACAACCAAGAGGGATCCAAATAGCCAACTGGCCACAGACGATGTATCCCAGACTGTTAGTTCAAACACACAAGATATGTCCTACAGCCCTAACACTTGTTATTATTGAATTGAATCTTTTTCTTCTCAATTAAAATCATTATGAGTAATTTTTTGTATTAATGCTACCATAGAAATTGCACTTGAATGTAGCTGTAATTCTTGCCTTTGCATATCCATTTCTAACATTTAGAGACATTGTCAAGAAAGCCTGTCAAAACGTACTAACCTTCTCCGTACATCTTTCAACGGCTGTCTCTCCTATCAAGCATGTTCTCAGTGTTTGTCATTTCTGTGTGTTGTCTCTCCCGAGCCTTCCTTTGCTCTGTGTTTTCATATTGTCTCTGTCCATTTTCTCTTTCCTCTCGCCTGCCTACATCCTCCCTTTCCTCCTTCCAACCCCTCAACCCCTCCTCTCACCACAGAGAAGAGGAAGAGGAAGACGAGGAGGAAGAGGAGGGGGAAGGAGAGGAGGAGGAGGATGAGGAGGAGGACGAGGAAGAGGCAGATGATGAAAGTCATCCAGTCACTGAGTCCTCTAGACAGGGCGCTCACAGGTATTTTAGGCCAACTGGTTTCCCAAGTGTGATTCAGTTTCCTCTTTTTCCCTCATGCATTACCTCCCTAGTCTTTCCTCCATTTGAAAGTGTAATTCTTTTCTTCATTCCCTTTGGACTCCTACTCTCTTGTATTTTGTCATCCTAGTGTGGCTCCAGCTGTAGCAGACACTCCTAACATGTGTCTGAACTTAAAGTGTATGGCCAACATCCTCCCTAAAGCCAGTGACCCTGAAGGGCAGAGAAAATATCTCAGCGTCAAGACCAGGACATCCTCTCCTGTGTCCGTGGCACCTAAAAAGAGGACCTTTAGTCCTTGGTGTGTTCCTCCTCAGCCACCTGACTGTGTCCTCCCCATTGCTATGAGTAGCATGCCAGGCTCTGCACACCCTCAGTGTTGGTCTACCCCAACCTCACGCCCCTTCCCTCTCCCCCGACCTCCTCCTCCGTCCCCTGACTTGAGCCAGAGCCAGAGCCAGGTGTCTGTTGGGGCTGAGGAGAGTCAGAAGGGCCAAGACAGAAAAAGGCACTACAGGTAGAGGGCAGGAGCTACAGTTCATCTACTTGTGTTACATCCAGACCATTACGCCTCACATAGTGGAAACACGCTGTCCTCCCCATCACTGGTGTTTGTGTCTCACTGTGCACTCAGCAAAGGCATCTGCAAGCATCACAAGTGTAAAAGCACATCTAAAGTTTTTTACATTGCTGTAGCTTTGTAGACATGCTGTAGCTTTGTTTTTCTTTACCTCCTTCATCCTTCAAAAAGGTTTTCTTGATCATACTGGCCAGAAGCACCTGTATTTCCATCTTAAGTGATTTATGTTGCATCTGTCATCTACAAAGAAAAAGGAAAGTCATAATGACTTCCTCTTCTCTGTTGCTGGGAAGTATTATTTTGCAGAACATTTACTACTTGTCTGCCTTTCATTGTGGCTCTGCACCACAAGTCAATAAATAAATTCTAAGCATTAAGGAATTCTAAATATTAGCATGAGTCACAGCCACTGTCTCTTAGTTGTTTGTGTTTCTGCAGAGATCTGCAGCTATAGATATAGGCAGAGCAGTTCCTTGATGTGCATCCCTGGTGCAATCTTAGCATAAATGATTCCCTGTTCTCTGTGCAGTGAACAATAAATGATTTATTCATTCAAATTTCCATTACCTTTATTGCCTTTTAAAAAGCACAAGTGTCTTTTCCCTTTCGGCTCTGTTGTTGTGTGGCCTTGCAGCCCTCCCTCCTTTCGACTGCTGTCTCGCTATCTTGTTTGTATGACTAACATTTAATAATTTTTGGAGTGTCTGACCTGATTGTTCCCCTCTTTTCTTTCTCACTTCCGTCTTCAGTCTGACAGACATAAACAACTCTCCTTCATCTTACTCAGCTAGAAAGCCCTGCTGGGCTGAAAGGTAAGGCAAGGAGTCAACAACTGGAGTGTAACCAGAGTGTGCAGAGACAAGATGTGTAACGGCTCTGAGGTTTTGTGATTTACATATTATAATAATAATAATAAATGCACATAATGCAGTCTGCCTGAAAGTTCTGTAGTTGAACACTTCTATGTTTCCAGTGATTGTTTTCAATATTTTTGTTAATTTCTTTCATGTACACACAATGTGTTGTGCAACTGTTCTAGGACACAATGTGCACAATTTGGCTATTGGATTCAACACAGCAAATATATGCCCTCTAATAAAAGAAGGTCTGGTGAGAAGATCAGTTTATTAAAGATTGCCCCCATTTACAGACATAGATGAGTAATATACCTGCAGGTACCTTCCAGTGTCTAGGGAGAAGTGCTTAAGACCACTGTTCTCTTACTCAGCACGGTCATATTTCAGTGTAAACTGTCCAGCAGTATCACACTGAAATTCACATTGCATCACATCACAGATTCTTGAAGTGATGTTTTTCAGTGGAAAATGTCTTTAGAGAGGACAACGCATTTATTTTTACCTTGTTTTAACAGAATAACTTCCAATGGCACTCCACACCCTGGCAGGCATCAGGCTCCTACATCGCCCATCCATCACTTCACTAGTTCAGCAACCTTCACACCAGACTCCAAACCGGTCGACAGGTTGGCATCTCAATTTTTTCACACCTAATGCAGACCATTTTGTGGATATGGATGATTGAAATGTAACTTATGCCAACTGTAAAGCTCCTATCTGAACAAATGTGCAAATACCTCAATCAAAACGCAAACCAATCACTCCATTTTAATAATGTTATCACATTTGTTCTTTCTTTCATGCGTGTAGACCTGGTTTAGGGGGCTTATTAACTTCATCATACAGGCAGCATCAGGAGTCTCTGGCTGCAGAGAGGGAGAGGAGACGCGTGGAAAGAGAAGAGCGTCTGCAGAGAATCGAAAGAGAAGAGAGGAACCGCTTCAAGTTAGTCTCACTTTACAAATCAGACAAAACACTGCATGACTTCATGTCAGAGGGAACATATTTATTTACTGTGTACCATAGGCAGCTGCACAGCCAGTAAAGACATGTTGGCATGTGTAATTCTTGGAAACGGGTGACTCCAGTCCTGACTCAGGAGAGATACTCACAAATCTCCCATGAGTCTGATAAAGCTAGTCTTTCTTTGTGAGGATCATTAGATATATGGAATCTTGGCAGGAAGAGTCTACAAAAGCTCTTAGCTTTTTATGATGCTCTGTTGTCTGTAGTCTGCACTTAACCATATCATTTTCAGTTAAGCAATAATCTGATTTAAAATAAAATATGAATTTGTACACACTATGGACACTGGTCCTAAATTTTCGCTCAATCATTCTGTTTTCTGTCATTCTATCTCAGTCGAGACTATGTAGACAAGAGGGAAGAAGCAAGACAAGCCAGAGAAGAAAGGTGAGTTTACTTACTTTCATGGGTTCACATGGACCCACAATAATGCTGCAGTTGTGAAGATAGGTCAAACAATTGAGGAGGGTTGTGCATGCTTTGTTATACTATTTTTAAATTGCTAACAGATGTAAAGTCAGTCAGATCCAGCCCACCGGTTGAATTACAGGTGCCTGAGCCTCTTTAGGCCTGCTCACTATTAAGACGTCCCAAAGTTAACAGGACAAGTGTGTAATTGTGGTTTGGTATGGATGTGGTGCGGTTATCTCCCTCTGGCGTGTCTGTGTCTGAATGTGTGCACAATTTAATTTATAGCTCACTTTTATGCCCCCACCTTTTTCACCCCTGTGAACTGGAACATGCACTTTTATTGAATTATGAAGAACATGTGAGAACTGAGATCAGTAAACACTAGCCAAAAATGTTAAGCAGCACTTTGGCAATTACAATGTCATTTGTCAGAATTTGAGTATTAATGGGATTAGAGCTGCATTTTTCCCAGATAGGTACTTTCCCAAGTACCCAGGAAAAAACAAAACTGTCATATTTTGTTATAAAATTAAGGTGGCATACATTTCTCTACTCTTTAAAAGACAATGTAAACATCACTAAAACCTGAGCAACATTTTCACAACCATCATTTAGTCGTTTACTTTGAAAAAATAAAGCTAATCAACCAGGTTGAATTCCTTTGCGTGTATGTTTCTATCTGATTAAACCAAACTATCAAATGGCTGAGCTGACATTTAAACAGCTATTAACATGCAGTGCAGATAAGCATGCAGCTAAACCGCGGTGTGCAGTCATGTGAAAGCTACATTTCGTTACTGCAGGTACAAGGCAGTGGAGAGGCTAGCTGCAGAGGAGTTTGAGCGGGAGCGCCCCAGGGTGCCAACAAGAGGACGGACAGAGATCACTTTGTGTTTGAGTCCCAACCCTGCCAGCCGCTCAGCGTCCCGCTGTGCTACCCCTTCATCCATTATCTCACAGGAAGACACCGTCACCGCTGCACACCAGACAACGGGTAAATGCTGTTTGCCAACCATTTATTCATCATTACTGGCCGAGTGATATGAGCATGAATGGACTGTAATGTTGGCTTGCAGAGCTGGCAGAGACAATACTAGCTGTCAGTGCACCTGTCACACACATTGGGCTTGACAGGTGAATATTGCACAGAAATTAGATTCAGCTGCACTTCTGTTGAAAGGAGTAATTGGGAATGACTCTTGACTCTAGAAACACACATCACAATGTATAAGTGAAACAGAGATATTGTAGGGTGATAGATGTATTTTGTGTTTGTGTGTGTGTCTAAAGAGATGCGAATACACAAATATCTAAATGTCCTACTTTTGAAATGGCTTTAATGAGGTTCTGATGAACAGCCTTGGTGATTTGAAGGTAATTTGGCTAAAATCAGAAAAGGCTTGTTTTTTCAAAAATATATTTATTTGGTTATTAATAAAATTTTATTTGGACTTGTCTTTTTCTCAGACGTTGTAAAGCACTGTCTCTAAGCCACTCACGTTGTGTATTACAGTTATACTCTATGGTCAAGAGCCATGGTAACAGAATTTGATGATTGCTTTGTGAATTACTTCTACAGCCTGAAAATGTATGTTGAGTTTAGATAATCTGCAATTGAGTGCAATTAAGGATATATAAGGAAGCAATTTAAACCTGTTTTAATTATAAACAAAGAATGTCTCTGAAGACTATCAGATAATATAAAGGCACATAGCTTAAGTACTTACACAATTTTCTTTCCCCTATGTTTTTATTTCTCTTCTAGGAATTAAATCTATCTCAGAGCCAAACCTTGACCCACAGACCAGGACCAAAAGTCCAGCGCCAGAGTTAACGGTATCAGAATCTTCCCCCACACCTCCCCCCAAGCCAGACAAGCAGCAGACTGAGACAGAGTCGCCTGCAGAGTCAGAGGATGTTGCTGAGACTCAGTCTGACCAGAATGTAGTGGCAGAGCCGGCGTCAGATGTGCAGTCAGGCATGGAGACAGAAGAGAGGCAGGAGCAGCAGAAGTCTGAGGAGCAGAAACCGTGTACAGATGAGGTAGCGGTGGAAGAGCAGGTAGAAGAAGCGGAGGTAGCAGATGTAGCAGAGGTGGGAGAGCCGGATGTGGAGACGAATGTTGAGGAGGAGTTTGAAAAGGAGCAGCCAACGGAAAGGGATGTAGAAGACGGTGTACTGCTGAGCGAAAAGGAGAGACAGAACGAGGAAGTGAATGAAAAGGACAACTGCTCTGCATCCAGCATCTCCTCTACGAGTAGCACTCTGGAGAGGGAGGAGCGGGAGGAGAAACTCATCAGTGACATTGAAGCAGGTATGATTGATGCTAATTTTATTCACTCACTTTGATAATCAAATATGTATATTGTTTTTATATTGTATTGTAATTGTAACAGGCCAATGGACCCAGTGCATTAAAGACGCAGATGTAAATGACCAGTGCAACAACATACTCAACAGCAAGCTCTTTATGCTGGACATGCTCTACGCTCAGAAGACAACCAGCAAGGATGAAGGGAATGTAGCCGAAACGGAGAAAGAAAAATGTAAATGTGAGAAGGAGGCAGAGGTCAGTGACTCCTCTGTGGCTAGCTTAGCCAGCAGGATCTCCACACTGGAGGCCCACAGACAGGCCAGAGAAGAAAATGTGAAAAAAATGGAGGTGGGGCATCTGGACAACCAGGGCAGTGTCCGAGCAGTGGCGGAGAAGTTTGGAGATTTGGTCAAAGGCCTAACGTCTCCTCCTGAGGTTGAGGCCTCAAAAGAGCAGCAGCAAATTGACAAGTCATCTCCCGCTGCCTCATCAACCTTACCCCCTAAGAAAGAGTCGGACTATATCTGGGATCAGCTGATGGCCACACCGAGGGAGCTACGGATCAAAGAAATGGACTTCACAGACCTGAGGGATGAGGATGACATGGACATTGTAGATATGGACAGTGTGATGGGGTCAGGTGACCTGATACCACCACCACCTCCCCCTCCGCTGTGCAATGGTGCCTTGCCACCACCCCCACCCCTGTTTGGGTGCCCCCCTCCTCCTCCCATCATTGGCAACATGATGCCCCCACCCCCACCATTCATGGCCCCTATCCCTCCGCCCTCCCCTCAGCTGAGTCGAGGGGAGATGCCTCTCTTCCAAAAGAAGAAGAAGACCATCCGTCTCTTCTGGAACGAGGTGCGTCCCATGGACTGGCAGTGTAAGAGTCATAAATTCTGTAAGGAGTCCCTCTGGTCCAAACTGGAGCCAATTAAACTGGACACATCCAAGCTGGAGCAGCTGTTTGAGTCCAAATCCAAGGAGCTCCCTGTCACAAAGGTAACTTAGTGTTGTGTTGCTGTTACAGCAGAAACGTGCAGTATAACTATATACTTTTGGTGAAAGTAGGTTTATTTTGATGTCCTGATTTGCCTCAGTTTCTCTCCCATAGCTCAGGACTTCCTGCTATCAGGCACCATATTAGAAAGGATCATTTCGTGAGGTTTGATGAATGTGGCCAAACTATGGTATAGTAAGAATAAAAAATTGGTGAAACCCTACTCAATGTTAGTGAGAGGGAAGACATCACCACACTACACAGATAGGTCCACCTACGGTTGGTCATTTACAAAATGGGTCTGAAAATAATGAATTCTAAACTCTAGTATATCTGTAAATGCATTAATTAGTAGTTTTATTCATGCTCCCAAGAGGATAAAGTTTTATTTTACTGACCCCTGCTGTAGCACCACCCTCAGGGCAAACTGTCCAGTTTTCACAGATAATATCTCAGTGTTACGCATAGTCTCAACATTTTCTGAGCAAATGTGTGTTCCCCAGAGGAAGATCCCTTTTAATTATGTTAGTAGCACAACACTTAAGCCATCATTTCCACTTATACATGACAGGGTATTAGAAAATCCCATGAGTGTCTTACTGTAACAACCTTCGTGCCAGAAGAAATAATCTCTTAACTGTTTCATGCTCTCCACAAAATAAAACCCTTATGATTTAAGTAACAACCTTTGGTACTACCCTTTATACGTGTTGCCCTGCTAGTAGTCAGGATCTAAGAACAGCAAATTTGTAATTTCATTCATCTATCCAAGAAAACATTTTATTCAATTACTCAGTTTATTAACCTCCCATTGACTTGACCTCTTTTGTATCTCTCATAGAAAGCAGCTGTTGATGGGAAACGACAAGAAATCATTGTCCTGGATTCAAAACGCAGCAACGCTATAAACATCGGCTTGACTGTCTTACCTCCTCCCCGCACCATCAAGACAGCTATCCTCAACTTTGATGAGTACGCACTGAACAAGGAAGGCATTGAGGTAAGTATTGTTAGAGATCTTTTCTTAAGACACACACTGTATTTAAATTTGTACTGTCTAGTCCAGGGGTCGGCAACCTTTAACACTCAAAGAGCCATTTGTGCCCGGTTTCCACGGAAAAGAAAAGACTGGGAGCCGCAAATACTTTTTGACATCTAAAATGAAGATAATACTGTATATATAGTTTTTTTTTTACCTTTACGCTTTGTATAAACAACTATAGTGTGTTGCTTATGAAATCCATGAAGTGCTACAGAGATTATTTTATTTTATTTATATAATGAACACATTTTGAACATCTTGAACTCTAAAAAAACAAAAAACAAAAAAAACATGGTCTCTTTCAAATGAATTAAAAAGCTGAACTTAAATTATCCATGTAGCAAACAAAAAATGCTGTGAGCCGTCATCCTTATATCACCTTTGGGCTTTCGGAGCGTGTAGCAGAGCCTTGACCTGGTTAATGGGACTTCTGCTCCTGAACTTCTGCGCACAGCGTCTGCAAAGCGGGGCTGTATGAAGTCACTTTCATCTTTACACAGGACTGTAAGCTGTCGTCTGTGAGGCGTGAGCGGTCAACATAGTTCATGGTGGAGATATGTATGTAGTAGTAGGTACTTTAATTAAATACCTATAATTAATTTTCCCAAGCCACGCAAAAATGTATGTTTCCCAAGGATGAAATATAAGCATGCGGCTCCGGAGCCGCAGGTTGCCGACCCCTGTACTAGACGGACAGCGAGCTAAATATAGAGCTACATTACGTGTTGAGACGAAAGGTGGGCCTAGGATACTTTATTTTGTGACTGACTGCGGTTACAGGAACTGACGTGTAGATGTTTCCTCAGGTTTGACATCCAGCATTTTGATGCTGACAGCATTTTCACCGCTAGTTAACAAGTTTTCAGTGTACAGTAATGTTAGAGCCTGTTTCTGTTTTCATGAGGAAATTATTTTTGAATCTCCAGCACTGAAAGGCGCTGCAGTTGGGACAAATGAATAAAATAAATAATCCTTTTACCGCAAGAATATATTTGGATGTAACCCCTTTGTAATCACCAACATATTACATATTTTTCTTAGGAACTGTAACGGATTACAATTACATTTATTTTGTAATTTAATTACATAACGCCATTACATGTAACTAGTTACTCCCCAAAACTGTGCATGAGGTATTGTTGAGTCCACTGTTCTTTCCTCAGTTGCAGCTTTTGGATAGTTTAATAACAGAAGATGTATATATAGTGTCAACAGCTGTGGGGTTCTGTATTCTCAAAAGGAAATTGAATGATAATAAAATCCATGATTGTGTGATTGATCCTGGGAATGTACACATAGTGAAGAGAAAATAAATCTGATTCATTCCTCCTTTTACTCTAGCTTATAGAAAATGTGTGCAAACACATCATAGCAGTTTCTGTTGAAGTCCCAATTGAATTGTTCAATTCAATGGTTATTTACAGAGCTTCCAGTCAACACAGAATTTTCAACTCTGTGCATGTCTTCCCAAATCCGGACATTCTCCTCTCCATGACCAATTCTGATATGAAGGGGCCAGCCATGATCACTGATGGCTGTACTGAAGAGGTCCATAACAGTTTCAGCCCGATAGTTGTCAGAACACTGGGGAAAAGTTAACATTCTACTGTAACCATCCATTGCACTATGTACAACAAATTTTCATCTAATCAGTTTGTGATTGCTGTCTATGTGCCAATGTATTTTATGTTGGTGATGTTGTTCTGCCTCGCCTGTGGATGGTAGTGTTCTTTGTTTTCCACATCCAGGTTGACGGTCATTTACTTAAAAGCCACCTTCCAGTCTCCAGAGAGAGAGGTAGCATTCAGTTTCCTGAATCGCTCGTTGTGGCTAGTCGCAAGAGCTATGCTAGCCCAACTGTTGTCTTCTGTGTTACCTGAGTGAATTGTTTTTCATTGATTCTCCTACCTGACTTGTGGAAGCTGAACTGCTCCCCGGCAGGACTGTGTACTCTGGTCTGATGTGTCATATGGAGGGGGGGGAATACAGATTGTTTTGTTTGTTATGTTGGCCGTGATCTCCCTGACGTGTGTGTATCCGTGGCTTTTGAAGAAATATCCTTTGTTAAGTATATCATCTGTGGTGCTGGTCATATCTGCGAGCAGAGAAAGGTGGGGGAGTTGTAACCTTTATGTTGTGTGCCGGTAGTCCCTAGGTCAGGGCGTAACATAAATTGGATTGAATTCGGCGAAGCTAACTTGGTTTTGATTATGAATTGATTTTGAATTGGTTTTGAATTCGGCGCAGACAAAGTGGTGTAGGGTTTTCAGGATAGTTGTCTATTATTAATTGTGTCTGGGATCACCTTTGAACATTCTGTTCAGGAAGTATTTGTTCATTGTGTCTCTGGTGTGGCGTTGTTTGGGCTGATTGTTGTCTGGTTTATGGTGGTAACAAGTGCATTTTTCCCATATGTCTGGTTAGTAATTCAGTTCTATTAGAGACAAAATTCAGCACCTCCTGCCCTCAGCTGGTACTGACTTGTCTTCAAGCATAGAGATCTTAGAGACGGCTGTGGAACATGATATACATTTGGACTGCTTTTCTCCCA
>JAVQJD010052817.1:0-23845 GCA_036023655.1 Nannoperca australis | reverse complement strand
GACGTCTTGTTGTTTTCAATCATGGTTCTATGCACTTGATGTAAAGCTCTTATTTTGGAAGTCGCTTTGGATAAAAGCGTCTGCTAAATGCCTAAATGTAATGTAATGTAATGTAATATGTTGGATGTGTCAAACCTGAACATAGTATAATTCGACAGAATGACTTGGAAGTAGGATAGAGTACTGTACTAGACACTACATTATGCTATTATTTGACTAGCTGACTGTGGCTCCTGAGTTCAGAGTATCAGACACTTGTGCTTGGAGGACTCACTGCCAGCACTTACTACTCTCTAATCATCTTCCAAGGTTCAGGTCAAGTGCTGAAAAGAGAACAAGGCGAGCAACAAGCCGGGTGAGGATTGACTGGGTGACTGAGTGTGTGTGTGTGTTTATATTTGTGTGTGTGTGTGTGTGTGTGTGTGTGTGTGTGTGTGTGTGTGTGTGTGTGTGTGTGGAAGACGTGTGTGTGGAAGACGTGTGTGTGGTAGACGTGTGGCAATGGTAACGGGCAAAATTGAGCAGGAGTGAGCAAGATGAGAGCCGTACAAACCAAGAAATGGAGGGACAGTGTGCAAGAATGAGAACCATTGTAGAAAGAAAGAGAATAAGTTGGAGGATGATGGTGTGGGTGAGTGGATCAGAGGAGTGTAAAAAAAAGGAAAGGTAAGATTAAAAGCTAGGAGGCTGCATGGACTGAATGGAGGCTGAATGGCAGAAAAAAAGCTGAGATTAGTGTGCGTGTGCACTGAGTGTTTGATTTTGTCTGTGCCACAGGAGAGGCCTGTTAGTTTGCTGCGGCTTTTCATTGCATGACATTTCCCATTTCCCACTGACAAACAGACTAACCCTCATACAGAAAGCCATACAGTAGTGCATGTGAAACGTTGATCCAGCAAAAAGGTGAATCCCATCAGGGTCAGAGAGCTGGGAAAATCATTTATTTTCACCTCCTACATTTTAAGTGTTTAGCTTAGTGACTGAACAGCTGGGGTTCACTTCCCTATTCATTACATTTTAAAGGGAGACAACACACTGGCTCTTGTGTGGTTTTAACTTTTAGAAGGCCATGTTTAGACAATAATACTGCCTCAAAAAACAAAAAAATGAAATGCAGCCTCCTCATTAATTTTGAATGAGAGTGCAGTGATAGTTTACTGCGGGTGTCGTGGCAGAGCGCTCCAGCAAACAAAAACAAAAACATCTGGCAAAAAGCAGCGTACTCTGGTGTCAACTGGCAAGCCACGATGTTGTCCAATCGTGTTTACCTCACAACAAAAAACCAGAGAGGGAAGTTGTTATGACTTCTTGCCAGAGTTGTACAATACTCCCTCAAAGAGCTTCAATTATTCCCACTCTGTCTTTATGTTTGATAAGCCTTGAAACTGGATTCGTATTTCATCCTCTCGCCAATAACCTATGACAACATGTGCACCAGCACAGCCTAACAAAAAGGACTGACTTTGAAACCACTCCACAGTATTTCTCCTTTGTCAGGCAGGCTGAGGGCGTAGCAGACGGTGCTGATGTGAGTTCACATGACACCCTGCTCATGACTAAGAGGCTCAATGAGTTTGCTTTGTTTTTCAAAGAGCAAATATATCAATTTGAAGAAGACAACAAAATGAGCACATTTGACCTTCAACCAGTATGGCACTGGGAGATCAGTCACCTCACATTTTTGTAATTTCTGCTTGTTTTTAATCAATCACAATAAAAGCAAGTTCATTTGGGCATGTATGCACACTAACACCAACAACCCTGAAAAGACAGTTAATCAGCCAATCCAGAGCGTTTATCCTGACACTTTGGGAAGGGGCTGCACCAGAGTCAGATTCCTCTAAGCTGCTGACACAAAAAAATATATATTTAAGTGATTTGCTATTGCACTTCTATTAAGCGGTGGGACTTACAAAGGCTGACTAAAATAGAATGGTCCAAATTGATGCAGCAGAGGGTGAGATATCTTGACTTTTACTCCCTAGGCTGTGCTGTAAAACAGCTGCGTCCTTCCCATAATGCAACCAAGCAATATTTTGTTAGACCTTTTCATTGCCCAGGGCTTTCAGAACTCCACATTCACAGTTTTTGTTGCAGGCTTTATGTTATACATTTGTTGTTACCAAGCCCAACCCAGACTTCCACCAGAGCTAAATAAGATGTTTTAAATAACTGTTTTCAGAGGCTGAACGGTGCATCATGACAAACTGATCCTTGAGTAAAATCTGTAGTTTATTTCCAGAAGCACTTTTCAGACATGGAACAACATCGTTGGTTTCGTCTGTCTGTTAAAGTGATGGCTTTTTGTCATTAAGACACAGCTTTGCTGCTGCGGCGCTGCTCCTACCAGCCCTATAGTTCTACACTGAGTTTGATAATGACCATCAGTAAGTTTAGACAGCAAAAGGTTAAGAGGCGTGTGCTCATTTGCAACTGGGGACACAAGCCTTGAATGACAGGACGTTATACAGTAACGTAACTTAATTTAAATCATGGACCGCAGGTTCTCGCAAGCATACCACCGTTACGGTCAGATCCTAAAGATCTTAAATCGGCTTAATCTCTTCTCCAGTATGGGAGGCTTTTTGGGGGTTTGTCTTACCCGGGTGCCACGGCAGACTTCCCCACGAAGCTTCCCCAAACCATCATCACAACTTTAACATTTGACATGTACCTCTGTTCCTTGCCAGTGAAATTTTAATATATATATAGAGAGTGCTGGTCAGGATGGACATGTTACTACTGCCTCAAGTAGGTCAGTGCCAGTTTCTTTTAAAGCACATTTATGTGGCTATGAACAAAAATAATACCAAGGTCAAAAGCAAAAAAAATGTCTTCAAAGGTTGAGTGAGCTGGTTAAAATGCATGTGTATTCATGCCTTTGTGTCAAAATGATGTGTGTGTGTGTGTGTGTGACATCCAAGTGTGAACGTGCTCAGCTGTACAGTTACATTTGGTGTGCATGGGTTTGTGTGTGTACCTGCATTCATGCACTCTCCACAAGTCAACACAGGTGAAGGGGGGGCTACATTGGTTCCTTTTGCAAGAGTCAGACGAGCACCCAAGGGAGAGGCCTTGCATGCTGACCTGGGAAACCCCATCTCGCGGCTGGCTGTCCAGCGGCATGTAGCGCCCATTGAGGCGTATGTCCCTCATGCACCCTGCAGGGAGAAAAATGGAAAACACTTCAATGGAACAAGAAATTCACTGTTATCTACATTCACCCACACATCTAAACATGTACGTGGTGAGTAAACCATCGTGACAGTTTACTAACTCAATTCCTTCATAAATCCACCATGGTTTGTCACTTTCAGAGCAATCCAAGATTTAGCTAAATAGTTTTTTTAGTGGAAACAATGTTACATTTTTTTTATTTGGTTTTGGAGCACCTCAGAATGTCATTCATACTGTTCGAGGAAATCTCTGACAACAGTGAAGTCAGAAATTTGCATTCATGTTGGGTATTTTATAATGCTCTCCGTGGCGCACTGATAGCTGTGTTGTTGTTGTACACATGTCATTGGGTTACACGGCTGAGACACTTACCAAAGGGAAGTAAACATATCTGAAAGGCTGTTTACAAAATGCTGCACATGGTTAGTAGACAACAAATTGCTCAACCAGAGGAACATTGCAAAGAAAGGCAAAACCGCTTTGGCTAGGAACAAACCCCAATAAGTCTGGCTCCTAATATATAGGATACTTATTTTCATAGGTTTAGCCATTAAAAAAAAAACATTCAGTCAATGGATTTTTATGTGAATGTATAATGTTGTTATATGTACAGCCTTTTCAATGTGATTGTTTAATTGATTGATTTTTTGCATGCACAGTTTTAAGTGCAGTGAGTAAATAATGCCAATATGGGTTCGCTCACTTTTGGTCCTAAATAAATAACATGGTACATCAGTTGGCTTTTTAATTTTTTAAAATTATTTTACAATCTCTCTGATCTCCTGAAAAAAAAAAGTTTCTTAGCCTGTCTGACTTCATTTAACAATGTCTCTGTACCGTCAACTGAACCTGAACTATCCTTTTCCAATAACAATTCCAATAAGTGTACGGACCTTGAATCATTTAAATGCAACTCTATTAAATTATGTCTGAGTGATTTGCATAGCCACAATGCACACAGTGATTTATGATATACTACTAGCTGGGCTAAATGCAAGCTAATAAAAATGCAACGTGCACTATACAGAGTCAATAATAAGTCATATATATACATTAATCTAAAATCAAACTGTAAATATCAACATGCTTTTTGTAACAGGTCCTTCCTTTTACTGTAGAGCAGAGTGCTGGAGTTTTGTTTACCGGCAGCTGGGGTAATGTTTAAAGGTCTAGGATAACCCATGCTATGTAACTCAGTGTAGCAAGTGTTGTTAAGGTGTTACCATGGAGCAACACAGCCAGTAAACTCCTCAGGACACACATTTCTGGTGCTTATGTTCGCATCTCTTAATAGCAAAGTTGGTGTATTCAGTTAACATCTCATTCCCTCTCTGTCAATATTTGAAAAGATACATTCACAGTAAATGCAAATTCACACGGACAAGTGCGTGCACACACAGACGACAGACACACACACGCACACATACACACCTACACTCTCCCTGCCACCATCTATCACGTCTGCCTCTTTTGAAGGGAAGTGCTTTTAAAGTACATTTAATAAACACATGCATGGTCTTTTAGTGCCTGAGGCACAGCTGTCTACACCTCTCACTGTCTAACTCCAGGGAGTGCTCTGTTTCTCTCGCTCACTTTAAGTCTGCATCTCTCCAATGTTCTGACCTCTTCCTCTCTCCATTATCATACAATATCTTGCCTTTTCTGTAGTTTCTCTGTATCCACTTAACTGCATTTCCGTCAGAATCTTTTGTAACTGTATCTGCCAGCCTGTATCTGTTTGTATGTGCATGCATAAATCCTCACGCTGTCAGCACAACAGAAGTCAATGTGGACTAAATTTGGATCAGGTTACATTGATTTCACACAAAATGCATTCAGTGACCACGTCCTTCAAAAACAATGAACTGTTTTCTCATTCAAACTCGTCCACCACCAAAACTCTGTATTTACACGTTGCACATTACATTTACATTAAAAACCTCACATACCACAAACATACAGTCAATTAGACTGCACTTTGCAACATTCAGCTACAGTTATATCTAAGAAGAAATAAAAATATAAAAATGCAACTCTCATTTGGGACATCCAACACTGAATTGTGTTGTTCACAAGTCTTTAGCCAGGTGAGAAAAGACAACAAGTGAGGTGGAATCCAGACGGTTTTGCAGTTGTATGGGACGTTTCACCATCTTTTCTAGTCACAAAGTGGTTTACATGATGGTGTCCCTTTTCCTTCCACCTTACTCTATATTCCTCAACACCATAGAGGAATTATTTTCATGGAGGTGGAGGTGAATAAACAGAAGAAAAGTGCAAATATATCGCAACAAAACCAGGCATACTTTTAACAAAGCTTTCATATTTATGGTATACTATCATTTCTCTCTGTGACACACAGACACTATTGCACATACAGTACAAACTTTACACACACATCCACAAACAGAAGCCTTCTTGAACCTTACTCGCTAGTCCCTATGGGCCATCATCACAGCTAACAATACATACTTCTTTGGGTGAGTTAGCCATTAAACTGTCATATCAATCATTCATTACCACATTAAACGTCACAACTTTCCTTTGAAAAGAGTGCGTATGAATAGATGAAAAGGAGTTATTTTTGGTAGCACTTTTCAGGAGGAATACTTGTTAAACTGTCTCACACGCCCTGAACAACACACCACCTTTTTCACTTTAGCCTGTGACACATCAAACTCATCACATTATCTCTTTCTCCCACACACACACACACACACACACACAGACGGGTTATATGCAGTATATATTGGGTGATGTTGGATGGTGAATAGAGAACAATCTTCAGTGTTATTTTGCTATTTTGCCATTGTATGGCAGTTCAGTTCTCCACTGAAAGGGACATTCAGGAAGATTTATACTGTTGTGTGTTATAACCCTCTCCCATTCTCTACACAAAATGTTTACCTCTTAACGATTCAGCCCAGCATTCATCTGCCTGAGATTTTAAAGGAAGACTCCCTTGAACGATGAGCTAAATGATCACTGTTTTTTGTCCTCCCTTTGAAAAATAAACCTAACAGTGCTGAAAAGGATCCTAACCATTTGGAATACTTTTTTTTGCAATTTCACTGCTTCTCTTTTTGTGCGATACCCTATTCTTCTGTAAGAGTCTATTGAGAGAAAACACTGTTTAAAATAATTTGCCATGTCTGCGTATCTTAGAGGAAAACATCCAGTTTTCTAGTATTTTGACCAGCTTTGCTGTTGAGATATGAGGATGCAGCAACTATGGTACCCACATCTTTATCAAAGTCCATTCTGTCCATTTGGGCTACAAACACTACAAAATCGCAGCATAACCATATCTCGGAAAGTGAAAATAGAGACAAACGTCAAGGACCATTGTAGAGACATCTACAAGCTCTTAAGTCTACTAAGAAGCTGAACTTGTTTTGTCTTGTGTGACATTTCGTAACTATAGGATATATCACTGCTATTGAGTGGTGTGAAGTTCCAAGCATTGAAATCTTTGAGGGTCACTCACACCTTGAAATCATTTGAGGGCTCTCGTCATGGCACAGCATTCCTGTAAGAGTCAGTTTACAGTTATGTTTTTTATTTCTAGACAATAACTTTAACTTTCTGGAAACCCAACCTGGTATGTTATCTGCAACTCCAAGTAGAAATCAGCCTTCCCAGTTCTGCTGTGTTTGCTGTCTTGATAACCATTGGCCTTCAAGCTTTGTCACCTTCATTTCCTGTGACGGTGCTTGTAAGAGGTGTGCCTGCATAATAATGGAGGTTTTCTTTTCAGGCGTTTTTTTTTTTTTCATGTGTCACTGTTGAAATACTCAGTTCTGATTACTTCAAAAAGGGACCCCCCACTTGTGAATATAATTGGTAGTAAGAAGAATGAGCAGGTTAAACCACAGTGAGAAAAATAAAAGACGTGCAAACATTCAGCTATTAGTGCCCTGCGGCTCAGATACCCTCACTAGTATTGCTGTATTCAAGAAGAATGAAGTCATCATTTTAGTGTTTGTAAAATTACCACTAGAATGCCCATGGCAATCAATTTGACCCTTTTTAAATTTATATGTGCAATATCCTTGTTGAATAAAAAAATATAACGCTGTATACCTGACTTTTCCTAAAAGTGTCTCTACATTCATCTTGGATGCTTAGATACGATCATTGTCTTTGTCAAAGAATCCTCATGAGCTCTTTTGCATATGCTAGTTTGCCCACATCAAAATATAAATAATTAGATTAAATTGGCCTACTCAATAGAAGAATTGAAAAAAATGAAGCCTACGTTGGAATGTGCTGTGCTGCTCTATAGCCTGGATATTCATTAGTTCTGCTGGTAAACAACAGACAAAATACATTTAATTATATTCTCATTTTGAGTATGCCTAATGCTAAAAATAATCAAAAATGCGAATGGGATGTCTGATGGTTATTACCCTACTGCAAAAATACTGTTGTGAATATATACAGTAATTACACTTTAAAATACACAATTCAACTTTTTATAAACGTACATTTTGGTGTTACTTCATTTTAAAATGTATATCCTAACAGAATAAATGCATGAATCTCTTATTTGGGTATTTATCACGAGAGGTTATAGAGTTTGGAATTGAAACGTCCAAAATGACCACTTGTGACAATTCTAGTAGTTATGCAATATCAGTATAGGGCCTTGGTTCAGTGTTAACATAATTCCGAAATGTTTTCTTTTGACCAACACGTCTCGGCATATTTTACAGTTGTTATTGTGGCAACTTATAGAAACTAGAAGGGAGATTAGGATGACTGAAGAAGAATCAGAGTGGGTTCCCTGAAAGTCCCAGATTACAATGTTTTGTTATAAATGTCAGAACCTGAGACATTTGTATCATTTTGTGCTGGGGGACATTCAAAAAATCTTACTTATTGTCCATCTAACAAGTTGGCCTTCAGCCTCTGGCTGCTCCAATTGCTCCCAAGCATACATACCTGACAGCTTGCAAGTGGGAATGCAAAGTGAAGTGAACTACAATGACACACGGGAGTGCTGCAAAGAGCTTTGGATTCAGCCTACAATATTTTCAATTCACAAAAACCTTCACATTTGTGGTTTTTAACACCTAATTATGAGAAGATCAGGTGTCAGGTGCTTGTAAAATCAGAAAATCTCTTATAGTGTGTTCCTAGTACTACACATTTTAGTGGAAAGCCCTTAAACCTAACTCTGATAGACACTTGCAGATTGTGTTATGAGCTAAAGGTAGTTGTCACTTACCCTGGAAGCTCTTGTTGATTCCAGAGGGGAAGGTGTTTCCCAGCATCACCATATTGTGGTCAATGATGATTTCTCTGCTTCGGCCCCGCGATCCTGTGATCTCCCGCTGGCCTCCGCCACCATCCAGTCGCAGTGTCATCTCATTGTCATGCCGATCTAGGAAGACCTCATGCCATTCACCATTGTCGAGGCGATAGGTGGGCAGGGTGAGGTTGTAGTCCCCGTCACCGAGGTTGTAGACAACACAGAGGAGGCCCTGGAAGATCTTTATTGGGAAAAGAGGACTTTTAGTGAGGTTAAACCATAAACCTGATTGACTCCCTGGAGGTTAGCAAACACAGGGAAAATGAAAAGTCCCATGCAGTAAACTATCATTCCTGCCATTTGATAAACCTCCCTCATACAGAACAAATATAAACATGAAGGCTCTAACCTCCCCACCACCTCCACCCCAAAGTATAGTGCACTTAGCAATGGTGACATGTTTTACCACAATATGATCACAACACACTTGGGGAAAAACCGTATTGTCATTTGTGCTGTTGCTATGGGCCTAAAATCAATTTTAAATGAGGTTCTGGTAAAGCTGACATTTTAACTTGAGATTTGTTATGCAAACATGCCCGGCCTTCAGTGCCACACACACACACACACACACACACACACACACACACACACACACAGTCCATTCTCCAGAAGGACATCTTGTTAAGGAAAAGTGTCTTGTGAGGAAGTAATATGGAAACGGAAAGAGAGAATTTATGGATGAGAAGTGAGAATGAGGAAAAAAAACACTTCTCATGTGTACACAACAAGCTGTTTCCCTCCGCCCTCAGATTTTGAGATGAAAACGCTTCCATTGCTAATCATCACGTCTATCATAGAGCCAATGTAATTTTAAACAAATCGAGCGGCCTGTGTGTGTGTGTGTGAGAGAGAGAGAGAGAGAGAGAGAGAGAGAGAGAGAGAGAGAGACACACAGAAAAAGTCTGAAGGCCGTTTTAAGAGAGATAGGGTAGTGGGTATGTCGTCCTCATTTCAATTTCAAACTGTTTCTTCCAAGTGTCCCACTGAGCATAATTTTCTCCCCTCCGTCTTCCTCTGCCCCCGCTGCCATGTAAACAGAGAACTGACATGAGAAGGGCAGAGAAACAGATGCAGAGAGAGAGAGAGAAAGATGTGAGGAGAAAGGACAACTGTGTGGCTACCATTACGGCTCCCACTCCTCAACACAATACAAGGCAAACTACGTTTTTGGGGAGGAGAACTTTGTCAAAAAAAAAAGACAAAGCAACCACCATTTGTCAAGTCTCTCTGCAGCTCTCTACCGATTTCCCTGTCTTCACTTTGTTTCTTCCATTACTCTCTGTCACATCAAGCTCCTCTACTCCACCTATCTTTCCACTTCCCATCCAAGTCTCCCTCCGTTGCTTCTTCTCCTGTAAAAGCAGCCGGGTAAAGTGCTGGACGGCTCCAAGGTTGTTTAGTTGGAGAACCGTGGCTCATTTCAAGGCTCTGCGATGAAGTATTAATTATATTTAGAATTCACTGGGGCAGTGCTTTTTAACCAGACGCACTCACAGCCACCTGATTTTACCCCCAATTAAAGCTGAACAGAGCAGAGCAATTTGGCTCTTGCTTCTCTCCCTGGGTGGTGTATGAGCGAATGTGCTCAGTGGTGTGTGCGTCTTTGGAGGAGCGACATACACTAGGTGTGTATGACGGTGTGTGTCTCCATTTTTGAGTAAACACTCCCACTGCAGGGACAGTTTGGTTCCCCCAGTTGCTTCCTGTGACAGTCTGCTCTCGATGCTGCAGCCTTTCAGAGGTGCAGGCATGTGCAGATGATGTGTTAATCTACCCTCTTCTCATGATTAAGTGAAGGTGTGCAAATGCAGATTATGTGCATACATGACTAGTTTATGCATTTTTCCATCACCCTAAATTCTACTTGGAAATTCTACTCATTACTAGCAATATTTCACTCCACATTCATACAAGTGTTAATCACTTTCACCACCCATTTTTCCCACCTCTAGAATTCTGACCTAACTGATCTAGAGTCTACATATTGCTTTTGTCATAAAAAATACCACACATAACTGGGCAAATGGCATCACTTTGAATTCTCACCACCCTGAAGGCAGATGCGAGTAATTTATGTTAAATACTCTGTGTTAACATTCCAAGCTTGGTGGTATTTCCTGGAAAGAATTATGGAATTTGGATTTAATTATAGGAAACATTGATGTTCTTAAATTCATTTAAATTAAAGCACAACATAATTATTCCTTTCCTTTATTATTAGAAACTGTATTCTCAATTTTTTGTGAATTTGTTTTATGCTTGCTTGTAGACACATTTGTCATTTTATGGATGATAAGTTGACGTGCTGACGTGCTAGTTTTGTCCTGTACGCTTCAAAATATCTTGAGTAGTTTGTCATTCCCCAGTCAAGGTAATCTGCCTTATGAAAAATTAAATGAGCCAAACAAAGTGATCTTAATGAAGCAGCAAAACAGCAAAGTCACTTCTAGCCCAGCAAGATATTAATGATTTTAAATCGATTCATTTCTAGTCATCAACACCAGCCAAAACGCAGCCATGGCCTGAAGAAACAAACTACCAAACTGTTGATAACAACAGCCTTTGTGTAGAAAATCTATGGTTGTCACTGACTTTTATTATAAGGAGATGAGCAGTAATCTTTATCCCTATTAGCATTTATTTTTCTTTCTTGATTTTGAATTCTCAACCGGCCATGACAGTTGGTACTAAGGTTTTACAAGGGTAGTTAGTGCGTGCATGTGTAGGGTTGGAATGAAAACTTATCATGTCCTGCTTTAGTTACACAAGG
This sequence comes from Nannoperca australis, assembly GCA_036023655.1. NCBI lineage: Eukaryota > Metazoa > Chordata > Actinopteri > Centrarchiformes > Percichthyidae > Nannoperca > Nannoperca australis. Next base: position 12,581 of record JAVQJD010052817.1, on the reverse strand, counting down.
TGGCCACTGTATAAAGGTACACCTGAATAATCTGCAATCCAATACTTTAATAACGCCTTTAATGTTTAGTTTTATTGACAGTCACAGAGGTTTTAATTCAATTAAATGTTTTAGAATTAAAGTCACAGCTAATGGTGGTGTTTCTAATATTCTGTGCCCTCGAGTACATAAACGGAAAGAACTAAATATTTAAAAGTCAATATTATGTAGTCCAGTACAACACCACCTTTAACTACGACCTCAACAATAAATATATTGGAATTTACACATTTCCAACAATCTCAACAAAAACTGAACATAATAAACGTTGCCATGGTAGGATTAATGGAAAAGCTGTTTAACTGAACTGCAATAAATTGTACGGGTGAACCGTACAAAGTGACCATTGAGTGTATGTAGCCAAGCATTATTTATCTTGCTTGTTTAAACTGCCACAATTGTGAAGAAGATTGTGAACTTAACCTCAGAAAAGTAAGATACAAATAAAGACATGTCATTTTTCAGTTTAGAAAATAAAATGTTCATGATATACTATTCTAGATCTTATCCCAACACATTTGCATTTTACATTTGATTTTGATTAATGTGCACTCTTCGCTTTGAATCAACAATTAAACTAAACTAACTACTTGTAGCTTTAAATAGCAGCTAAATGGCCTAATTTAGGAGAATCTTATAATGTGTCCATCTTTGCGAGCAGATTTCATCCTAACAGCAGTATTTACAAGCTCACACCAAATGCTGCAATCAGTAATCCATTGGGGAAGAAGGTAGCGTACCATTTGTTGGAATGCAAGTCACACACCAACAGCAGAAACAAAGAGCTCCTCACATTGTGAGTTTGCAGCCAGCCAAGAGTAATGCATACTAATTCCCTCTTCTGATTAAAAGCAAACAGAACTATCACAGTGAAAAACATCATCTAGAAGGCAATATGGTCATATTTCTATCAAAGGACATTGCAGGGTTTCCAATGTTTCACTGTGGGGAGGGCTCCTTCATAAGATTACATACATTTTCATGACGTCTACATCCAGGAATATATGCACTATTTATGGTGGATAAATGATGTGAACCCACTCCCCATGTGGCTGTGCTGAGAGAGCAGTATGACATTTAAGGGGAAATGTAGGAATGAGTGGAAGGGGAGACAGATGGATAACAGACAGGGATCAGAGGAGAGATTGTACTCTAATGGCAGCTGTGGTACGGATAATCATCATCATTTTAGACTGTGATGTCTGTTCAATACCTGCGGTCGCAGCGTGGGGTGAGAGACAAAGGGCGAAGGGAAAGGACTAGGAAGGTATTGCATGAACCCAGAAAGTAAGAAGAAAACAGAGGGAGGCTTTTAACGTAAATCTAAATAATTTTAACTGCTAGTACACCATTTAAGAACCAATATAAGTTAGGACAATGTATTGTATTACGCCTGACATCACTGTAAACTGGGAGCATATTATGGAATATTATAGTAAAATAATAAAATAAAATCAGTGCAACTGGTCACACAATTAAAGGAATAGTTTAATAATTTGGAAAATGCACTCATTTGCTTTGTTTCCAAAAGTGGAATAAGAACATATGAAAAATACATCATGTTTGTGCAGTAAGTACGGTCATGTTTAGACTTGCTTACCATAAAGACTTTTTTGTAATAGGTAGGTAATATTATTTTTACTTGTATTTTTATTTATTATTTTTAAGTATTGTACTTGTACTAAATTTCAAGTTGCATCCATTAAAAGGTAAGAAAAAAGTCACATGAAAAAGTCATGACAAACTGCATGTATCATAAGAATGGAGCCAAATCAGCAGCCTTTGCAGAGAAGACTTTGTTACATTACATTTATGGAGGTCACTCTATGATGCAAAGTGACTCACTTACTTCAGTGTATTCTATACTATGTGGATACAACCCCAGAATTGCAGAAGACATGTAGAGTTTCTGCTGTCTTGACGTCAATGGGGAGTTTGTTCCACCATTGTGGAATGAAGAATGAAAAGAGGAATCTTCAATCGCAGTCTACCCACACTCACACTCACTCAGAGCAGTCTTACCTCTAGTCGTAGGTATTCACTCTGCCCCTTCGAGATCAGATGTAGGATGATGCTGCTGTGTTTGCGGGTTCTAACCAGGACTTGAACCCATGTCCTCCGAGCCGGCAACGGTGACGCCAACTTGTAATGCACATGCCCATCACAGGAATACTCTGGGACCTCTGGTGTTATTACACAAACACACACACACACACACACACACACACACACACACACAATCAGATAGTCAGTCAGTGCTTTGGCATAATTAAAGTTTTATCCAATTAGAAAAGATGCTTCACTCCAGGGGGAAGTGACCTCAAGTAACTTCAACAAAATCAGTTTCAAAAGTCCCTGAAATTTCCTCCACATGCAGAGATTTGGTGGTAGGACAGAATATGCTAAATGCACAAGATAGAATATGTATGTGTGGTTTAGCTTGGGTTATGCTTGGTTGTTCTTTTTTAGACCCCATGTTCCCAGAAGTGGATTTATGCATGCCAGGCAGACTAAACCAAGCACACCTAAAATGTTTTCAAAGTCATAGCATATGCAAGTTAAATTTCTCTTCCACATCTTGTCTTTCTTCCATGTAACTTTAACAAAGTTGACAGGTTCATGAGATCTTGCTTGAAGGCTATGTTAAAATGTACTTTTTAGTTTTTTTCTTGGAACGCAATATGCAATTGATCAGCCATGTCTTCTCAAAACTGCCATGAGGTGTTTATGTAGTGGTCTGTGTAGGATTTGTCACATTAATACTATTAATATTATACTAATAATCCTACCTTGACAAAGCAGTTTATCATTTGTTCAATACAGAAGAGTGTGGTTAGCTAAACTTGCGGAAATGGGGATATTTATTAAATCCCAGGTTGAGCAGCTGTGACATAAAAAAACCCCACAAGGATATGTTCTCTCTGAATTATTTTCTTATTGCTACTTACATCAGTTTTAGACTATCTTTCTTCCTGATATTACCATGCATGTTAAGAGAAAAGGTATTTGGATACAGAATGTATTTGTTAAAAACAAATCCCATTAAATAGTAACATGTTAAACATGCACTGTAGGACACCCTTGGATGGATCTGCTGTTTACACCCTGATTGTCACAACAAAAGAAAAAAATATTCCCACTTTTAAAACTATTAAGACAGTGAAATCATTCTACATAATATTATAAACCACTGTGCAGTGTTGTGGCATCTGATAAACTAAACTCATGGATTTGTTACTCTAACTGGACTCCCTGGATCATATGTTGTCATCTCACACACCCACCAATGCAGTTCTTTGCATTTCTTTAACATAAGGGTGTTTTCGGTCTGATCGCCAACTAAGTAAGGGGGAATGGAACTGTATGAAACTTTGAGGGTTGAAATGTCCCTGCAGGCCATGATATTGTGTTTTTTTAGACATCAAAATCTAATATAATCTCAATTGCAGTAATGTAATTTAATAAGTGTAAATATATTTCAGTTATATTGCATCTCCAGGCACATGCTGGATTTTTAAAGTATTTGTTAACGCTTTTATTACAGACAGTAGATAGATGACAAGAAATTAGTTAGAGTGAGTCCTGCCAGACTCCAAAAGAGAACACTGCTGCACATGGTCGGCATCTTAGCCCATAAAAAGGGTCCTTGTTTCTTTTTGTTTTGGTCTGTGTTGCCAGGTTGCAGCCATTCTGTGTTTTCATGGACTAAATGTAATCGAGATAACCACATAATCACAGTCTGTATGCAAGAATCGTGTTTCTTCTTTCAAAGATTGCCTTGTTGCTTTTTCAAAGATATGAATCCTCTCATGAATAGGGAGAGTGATTAATTCACATTCCTTCAGTCATTTAATTGTCCATTGAACAATTGTCTATCTGCAATCAATTGGTTGTCTGGAGGAATGGCAATGTCAGATGATACTAAATAGGATCAACAGTTCAAAGCAATGAAGGTCCCTTCACTAAGTAGAATTTAATTGTTAAAGAAAGAAATTGTGTAATTTTTTTGCTGCAGTCAGCTGAAAGCATCTCTGGTGGTGCTTTCCTTCATTTAGAGCACATGTACATACAACAGGCAGTGTAAGACCAGAGTGATAAGCGTCATTAAAGACCCCATCTCAGACCAACAACAGTCATGAGGTCAACAAAGAGAAGGTCACAAGGAGCACCTTTTTCAGGTCATAAGTCCTTAATATGGATACTGCCAATAGCCTGCATGCTCTCTGTACTCTCTTTAGTCTACTCAAGCTTTATTCTGTTTTAGGTTACACGTTTACAAAATTGAGGTTCCCACCCTTAATGTTTATGAGGACATTCACAATAAATTCGTATCAGCTAGATTTATTACATCCTTGAAGACTGAAACATTACAATGCTAATAAAAAACAGAATTTACCTGCTTCGCATCCCTGTAACCAGGCTGTTTTCTCCTCTTCAATCCTAATGTGAAACTGACCATCTTAAATCCTAAATGATACTCATCATTTTGCTTTAGCGCTACTACAAACTAATTTGTCCTCAACATAGTCTTTGCTGCAAGCATTTAGCCAAGCAGCAAATTATCTTAACACATGGACGATGTTATTTTGTTTAGGTCAAATCTACCACCACACATTTGATGTATTTTTTTAATGCACAAGTCAAAGGTTTGGCTTACCCTCTTCACACTGGTGTCCTGTGTATCCTGGCACACACTGGCAGCTGAAGGAGCCCCACTCACCATGACAGCGACCCCGGTGGCCACAGGACGGAAAGCCTATGTTGACACAGCTGCTATCGGTGGTCAGGCAGCCTGGAGAGCTGGACTGCGAGTCGGCTGGTGAGCCCAGATCATACACCTGAATGGAGGAGAGTAGATGGAGGCATAGTAAACATAGAGGAGAGGAGAGCAGCGCTAAGGAGAATGGCTGACGTAAAGGTATTGTCTCGTGCTTCTGTGCTACTGGTAGCAAACTTCGCTGTTCTAGCTGAACCCAGTAAATTTATATTTTCTTGATTTTCCTGATATTTCCTTCACTATAGCGGATAATTACCCGCTATTCATTTGAGTGTACACTAGTTCTGTTTAAGCACTCTTAGTTCTCTCCTGTTTGCAACTTTCCGCGAATCCCACAGTTGTTTACACGCTAGTTGGTTGCTTGCTCCTGTAGTTGAGCTACTAGCTCAGTTAGCGATGGCTTCTCTCTCTCCCTCTTCTGCTCTCTCTGGCTTAGTTTATAATGGTATGTGTAACAAATGTAGTTTATTCATCGTGTTGGATGCGAGGCTCAGTGAGTTAGAATCGCCGCTCAGCACCATGGAAAGTCAGTCAGCTGTAGCTAGCCAGCCCCTAGCCGGTGCGAATCGACCACAGGTAGCTTCTGCTAGCTGTCTCACAGTAACTCCCGAGCAGCCGGGAAACCAAGGGAGGCTGGTTGACTGTCCAGAGAACCATAGCCCTAAACCAAAGCCCACGGTTCACCACCAACCCGTTCACATTTCTGACACATTTCTCTCCACTCAACGAGACACTGATTATTGGCAGTTTGCAACACCAGTGACCATAGTGAAATGCATCCCAGGGGCCAGAGCGGGTGACTGCTGGCTAAGAATAAGCGTATATATGGGTAGATTGTTATTCATGTCTGCTGTAATGATACCTGATTACGCCAATCGGAGGTTACGAAAATGAATGTTGAGTTGGTGTGTACATATGCAAAGACAATGTTGGGCTTTGTAGTTTTCTTTGGGCCCCTGCCTAATTTGTATATATTATATTATAAGTATGTATAGCCGCATGTCATCATTCCACCGCTGGTTGTCGAAGTGGTGTCCAGGTAATGATGTGGGCTTTGTAGGTAATTGGTGGACTTTCTGGAGAAGACCTGGTCTGATTAGGAGAGATGGCATTCATCCCACCTTGGATGGGGCTGCTCTCATATCTAGAAATCTGGGCGAATTTATTAGTGGCCCAAAGCCATGACAACTCAGAGTTCAGACCACAGACTAAATACAGTCTATGGTGCAGACCAGAAGGCAGAGCTGTAGTCCTACACGCTTCTCTGCGCTTCCATTTGAGCAGTTACCCAGACTAAACCCACCTAGAGCCTGGTTCTGTTTGAGGTTTCTACCTGTTAAAGGGAAGTTCTTCCTTGCCAGTTGCATAGTGCTTGCTAATGGTGGGACCGTAGATCTTTGTTAATATAAGAGTTGGTGTTGACCTGCTCTATACAAAAGGAAAAATTAACAAATAGGATAGGAGAAGGAAGAAGAAACAATGTAAGAGAACAGGTGGAAAAGGGTGAGTAAAATTGAGATTATGGGAAGTATAAAGAGTTGCCAATAAGTAAGTAGCTTACAAACAGGAGACAAAATGGCAAAGTAAGAGGAGAAGTCAGAGTTTAAAAAAAAGAAATTAAAAGCAAGGAAACTTTAAAATGTGTTGAAGGACATGAGTTCAGGGTACACTCTTGCCTCTTCTTCTTCTTCTTTTCCACTCCCACCCCCCCTCCCCTCTCTCCATACCCTCCCCGTTTCTCTCTCCCAACAATGGTGAAAACAAACACTGGACCAATCTTCTAATGGACAAACAGCATGGCCAACTGCACGGAACGCTGAAAGGACGGGGGAATCTTGAACGCCTAGATTTGTGTTCCTCACAAATGCCATAAAAGACGTTAATATATTCAATGTCCTCTCTGCCTAACCCAGACTTTATGAGTTCCGTTGATGCTGCGGTGACAACGTAGGAATGCAAAGGATTGTAAAAACTGACTGTGAGTCATGTCACCAGGGAGCTGCTGATTGGCCCTGACCTCTAGAAACGAGGCATCTTATTGGTTGCTGACCTTTAAAAGCTCCAGCTCCTGTGTTTGTCTGGGTTCGGGCCGGTCATGTTGATTGCTAAGAACTGAAACAGACATTAGCAATCAATGACTGAAAGACACATTGGGGTGTCTGCAATTGATTTGACATCCGTGTCACCTGTGTGTCTGAGCAAAACATGCAAAACGGATGTATGAGTTAAATGCAAAACTTCTGCTTATATTACAAATTGTGGCTTCACCTGAGAAGACTGTCACACCCCCACACAGAGACACTGTAGGCTGCCTTATTTGGTAAGATTTATTTCAAGTGTTGGGTATAAAACTGTCTCTGCCCACAGGAAGCAAACAACAAATTCTAGGCCGAAATACAGTAAATAAATAAGTAAACAGCTTCACCAAAAATGTCCAAACCTCCTAGCACCCCTGCCTAACATTTGAATGTCAGGTTAAAACAACTTTGAAAATACAAATGAATGACAAATTACATGAAAACATACAGTAATATGTCTTAGTGAGGTACTGGGCCACCCTGAGCTCTCAGAAAAGCTTCAGTGCACCTTGGCACATACTACAAGTTTGTGGAAAACCCGACTTTACACCAATTTGTGATTGATGACCCTCTCATTCCCTCTCAAACTATAACAGCCTTCCCTCTCCTGGGAAGCTTTCCACAACATTTTGGAGCCTGTCTTCAGGGATTTGTTCCCACAAGAGATTAGTGAGGTTGGATACTGATGCTGGGCAATAAGGCCTGGCTTGCAGTCGGTGTTCCAGTTCATCCTGAAGACGTTGGATGGAATTTAGGTCAAAGTTCTACCACGTCAAACTGGATTTTTTAATGGACCTGCCTTTGTGCATGGGGTCATTCTCAAGAGATGAGATGAGGAAAGTACCAAAATTTACAAAGTTGGGAGAACATCAATGTCTAAGATATAATTGTATGGTGTGGCATTAAGATTTCCCTTAATTGGAAATCTTTTAGAGTTCAGTTCTGGTTGAGTGGTGATACCTGTGATCACACAAAGTAAAAGTGAAAATCACAGTATGTTTTTCCACTCAGTTATTCATTTTTCCCCCATTAAATTGTTGTCCATTTGAAGGTTTGGCCTGACATCAGAAAGGTGTTTTTCTGAAATTGCTTCCAAAGTGTGTCTGCCAAATGTCTCAATATATATTCTGGCAGAATGACTACACAATGTTTTCAGCACTGGTCCAGAATGTTCTACATCATCTGATACAAGTCAAACTTTTAGCTGAGAAACAATATAAATCCAACTTCATCTCAAAGCTACTAGCATTCAAAAATCCATTAGCCTAACCCCTGGAACTGTAAACCTCCATACTTAAAAATAGAGTCAGAGTTCTGTCAAAACCACAGAAAAACGTAAAGCACTGTTGTTAGAGAGCTGAAGGGAGAAAGACGAGCAGAATAATGACAGGACAAGGAGTTAAAATCAGGCAATGTCGAATGACAGCCAGAGGGGAGAGACCCAACTCCAGAATAGAAACACAATTATAAAAATCTCTTCCTGTCCCTTTTCCTAGACACAGCCTCACGTTCACACCTAACCCAGTCTTGTTTACTCTTTCCTTCATCCACACATATCACATACTGTTTCAATACACATACCTAGGTTTAATGAAGGGCACATGGTCCTGACATGTTTTATTTCTGTCTGTTACCAAAACAGAAACATGCATGCTGAACAGGTGCCCACAGAAAACACACACATACATATGGACACACTAACAGTACATTATTTAGGCAAACACACACATAGAAGTAAAATCACAAACAAATTTGGAGACATGTACAAAGAAAGGAAGAAAGGAAACAGTGTGTTCAGTTACAGCAAGTGTCTTTTCTCTTCCTGCTTAGTGTGGCCGTTATGCACCAAAATACCAAAACAAACTCCTTCTGTGTTGTAAACCTACTTGGCAATAAATATGATTCAGATTTTTTAAAATCAATCTGAACTACCTTTACCACACCACAGGCACTGACACCTCAAGTGAAACAGATGATGTTGCTATAGCAACAAATGTGACACATTAGCACATTTTGTGATAATAAGAACAACACCACCAAAGGACAAAATAAAAAATAAATCATACAATGCCGGAACATGTCCATCAACATTATTAATCATCAGTACGCCTACTGTTGCTTGCTCTTTGGAGATTTATTATCCTCATGTCCACCCACACGCATCATGCAGATTTATCTCATTAGTACATAACGTTCGTCCAGCCTCTTGCTACATCTCCAGTTAAGGTACACCACACCAACTACAAGCCATAACACAGTTTGAATAAAATGTATGACTCCGCTTTAAATTAAGTCCTGCTCAGTTGCAGTAAAAAGAATATCAGGGCTTATTATAGATATGAGACTTAAAATAAGAGCATGCATTTATCCAAGATCCTCCACTGGAACTAGCTTCACTAAAGTCCAGCAAGATCCACTCCTACAGTACCAGCAGTTGCTCATTTCTCTTATCCAATCTGAAGTAGTCACTGCTGCAGTGATTAGTGTGACTGCAAGCACTACTAAACAACCTATCAAAGTGTCTGTTGCCTCCTACAAAAGTGTCATATCAGATGAGGTTTCAAGCTCCCCTCCCATGCCCCCGCCTTCTTGGTATGCAAGACTTTTCTCAGTCAGATTGCAAGCACATCTGAATGCAGAGCACATTTTAAACCAGGTGTAAATTAAGTCTTAATCACAATGTAATATTGAGCTCTTTAGCAGGTCTCCCACGTGATTCTTGATTGTCAGGAAAACCACATCTTACGCTGTCCGCATCGGTGGGAGAACAGTCTAAAAAAACACTGACATTTATGTCTAAATACCATGTCAGGCAAGACTCGATAGTTATGGACTGGCAGGGGCAACATTTCTCACTTAGTCAGAGGTTTATTTGATGCCAAGCTAAAAACTGCAGCAGAAAATACAATTTTGACCAAACTTTCAGGTTTTAGAAGGCAGTGGGTTCACAAAAGGCTATCATACCTGAGGCCTGTGTTCATACAGAAATGATTTGGGTTTGGTTGAGCTTGGATTGTCATGGTTGAGCATGGAGTCCTTGACATTTTAACTCCAACAGAGCAGCTGAAGTTTACTTGAAAGTCTCAACTTGAAGTCAGATTGGGCAGGAGTGAAAAGGTTCCTATTCCATTTCACCTTTGAAGTGCATGTGTATTTGAAAGCGTTTTGAGGTTACAGTTAAAAGCCTAAAACACATCTCTTACATGGCACAAGGGTACTGTGAATGTTGAAACCTATTAATCCATTTATCAGCTAGAGTGCAGGTGTGAGTTTGAGTTATCTTGCATGCTGGTGTGCTAATGGTTGTGTGGTTACGTACGGGTGTGTATGTGTGTCATTGTACATCTACAAGTGTGTTACCTTGCTGTCCACGATGAGGTTGCGGATGCAGCCGGTGAAGTGTTTGTGCTGAAGCTGAGGGTAGATGTAGGGGATGTCCTCGTTCACACCACCGAGCTGGAGCACGTGGCTCATGTTCAAGTGTCTAAAACACATAGAGGCGTGGACGCACATGCATTTAAGCACATCCAGCCGACAGGGAGGAATATTAGCATTCATTTGGAGTAATTTTTCTGACCAGCTGATTTAATTTAATATAAAGATAATTGTACCTTGTAAGCCCATGCCCAAAATGTGTAGTACAAAAGTAAATTATATAGTATATGGCGTGAATATTTGTCCACAGCCCTTAATGATTGTCACCCTATTGCATGATCTTAGCTGAAATATGTAAATACTGATGGTCTATGTAGCATTTTGTAACTTGGATCCAATTAGACAAATAATTATGCAGTTGTTTTGACAGTTGTGACTAGGACTGTGGGTAAATATTTGCAATATTCACATTAGTGAAATAAAGTAGAAATAAAATGATTTGGATTTTGTTGTTTTACCTCATTTTTTAAACACAACTGGTTACAATTTCTCCTAAAATACTATATGGATTTTTTGTTCAATAAATACAGCTAACATGGAAAATTCAAAATGTGTATTGATTCCACAATAAAAGCAATGGAGTATTGTTTTAAGCTATACTCTTTTCATTTAATTTATGCAATGCATGAATTAAACATCCATGGCCGCTCATTTTGTATATGATGATAATATTCCTGAAACACGCTGTTCTTTGCATCCCCAAACATGAAGTCACATCTGTCTTTCAAAAATAGAGGTGTCTAAGTGTGCGCTAAGGTGTTTGTGTGTACCTGTCAGTGTTGGGTGTAACACCCATTACTTCACAGGAAGAGTGGTCCTCTGTGGTCAACCAGCTGCCCAGTCCCTCCATTTCCATTACCGCTGCCCCTGAACAGCGATCCAGGGTGAAACGCACCTCCTGAAGAGAACACAAAAACAAGGACATGCTGAATTAAACTAATGTTACCAGAGAAACCAAACGCATTAATAAAGTCCCCTATTTCACCGCATTATAATGAGTGCACCTCCTGTTTCTGTCAAGTGCTCTTGTACCATTATTACTATAGTGGGAGCTCCCTGACTCAAATTTCTTTCATTAGTACATATTATTCTGCTACGTTTTCTGTTAACGCACAAAACACAAAATAAGGCTTGAAATCTAAAACCGGCATGTTCCAATAATTGTGTAATAGGTGAATTTATAAGTAAAGAAGAAGGTGGTTACGCAGAAGCCATGACAACCTATTTCCATTAATTTATTCCATCCAGAGTTATTTAAGATTTTTCTGTAAATAGTCCTGTAAATATTAAAGTTTGTGAAAGAAAGCAAAGTAACATGTTAAAGAAAAGACACACCGTACATTATAGCACACACTAGAATCACACAAAGAGTTATCATGTGCATGGGTGTTGTAACAGTATTTGCAATATATGTAACTGCAAGGGGTATGTTAAATGTCTACAAATCCAAAAAAAGTGCTCTTCGATATTTAATAAAAAATAAGGGAAAATAGGCATGACTTTTGAATAATAACACTCCGTATATGTGCCAGTGTTTTAGCGTACAGTTCCTACCATTAGAACTGTTCAAACACATCACTTCTGAATTAACTTTTTGCCACATCTGTGATAAAAGCTTTCATATGTGGTGTCAGAATACAATTTTTATGTCCAAAGAGTAGAAGTTTTGGTTGCAATATTGACTTAAAACGGCTTTGTTGCACTTAAATAGTCAGTTTTTGGGGAATGCTATTTAGACACCATTAATAAAGATATTAGGCCATGTGCAAAAACAATGTTGTATTCTCTTACTAAATCCCTTCCTGTGAGGTTTGTAACAGGTTTGGCAATGAGTTTAGCAAACATGAAGTTAGATGGTAACATGTTTTTGTTTACTAAAGAAAAGTGATTTCTATCATAGACAGCCAAGGGGGAAAAAATCAGATGTGTGACCCCGAACTGCCTTTCTGATGGTAACCAGAACTAAGGACAAGAACATAATTCCTTTGTTAGGTCTGTGTTTCCTGTAAACATCGTAAACCTTAATTAAGCTAAGGTATATGGTCAATATATCATGTGAAGTGTCATGTATCTGGTGGCTTATCAAGATGTGTTTACTTCAAAAGAAACCACATGGGGTAGTAAATGTTAATGTCTTTGCTTTCCATGCTTAAATGGGAGGCAACCAGAGCCCTCTGGGCCCTTTGTTGTCAGACACTCTTTGAATGTACAGCAGACGGTCCTCTCTGCACAGAAAGCTTAATAAAAACTAA
>JAVQJD010052784.1:0-22748 GCA_036023655.1 Nannoperca australis | reverse complement strand
CCCCCCCCCCCCCCCCCCCCCCCCCCCCCCCCCCCCCCCCCCCCCCCCCCCCCCCCCCCCCCCCCCTGGGGGGGATCACATCTGTAGTTTTATCACAATGTTTGACCTCTTTCACAATGTCACATTGTTTTCACGTATTAGTTACATTGGTATTATAAAATATCAGTTATAGCCACTATAACAGGTTGCGCCTGTCTTATGCCAACCATACTAGACATTAGAAGTCAGGATTTCTCTGACTACTTTTTTGACTACCCCCCACTTTATGCAAATGCAATACTAAATTGCTCAAATACCTCATTCATATACAGGCTGAGGTCTCGTGATTTTCATCACAGGAACTTAACCGCCCATACGTTTCCTGCCTGACTTTCCACAAACCTTTTGAAAATGTGTGATTCTCAGACAGAAAGTCTGTCTTGCATTGGAAATACATGCTTAGACACTAGCATTGGGTGGGAGAATCAAGAATGCAGTTCACTCATGTTTTCTCAGTGGATTCAAGAGAGGAATTCATCAGTCTCCAGGTCATAATACTGTCTCTTCAGCCTACAACCATGAATTTTGAAATATTGAAAAGTTTCATAATGGGTTGGTTTAGAAAGCTAAAAGGCTTTGCATGGTGTTCACTGTATTATTTATACCAGTCACATATCTTCTCAGATCCTCACAATGTTCCTTGAGGGCAGATGTAGTTTTTCGGATGAGGAGGGTTAGAATGGAGAAACCTTGTAACTTGAAGTTGAGCAATTTTCATACTTTTACTTAAATCTTCAGGTCTTTATAGGTGTGTGTAGGTCCAGGCAGATTCATCATCACTGGGCCTGGAAAATAATTTTTATAATATATGTATATGTGAGGTTGTTATGTTGAAAAAAGGTTATTACTTTTTTGAGCTAGGTGTTACTCTGACTGCAATGATATGAGACTGCAGGCAGATCTGAGGTTTCTCCTCCCCTGTCAACCATCTCCGGCTGGGATTCCTCTCCTGTGTCAGCCTCCTGCTGCGTGAACAAAGTCGACTCCTCACACTGGTTCAGCTCGCAGCAGGAAGCACTCAGAAATTCGGCTGACGTCAAAACACTTCTGCCGTCTTGTGAGTTAGTCAGCGGTGGGAAGGAAACTTGTTTTTGCGCTTAGTAATGCAGACAGAAAAACGTGTTTGTTTGTATTCAAAAGCTTGTCGTTTATTGCTCTTGAAGATGCTTGCCATTAACGTCCCCGGTGGGTTTTTAGCAGTTGTACCCATGAAAAACATATTCAACAGTTGGTATGGAAATATGTTGAGCTGATTTGTTGACAGCGTGAGACCAACATTACACATTTATAGGAGTTTATTTGCTATTCTCCTCCACCAGTGGGAATAGCTGTTGCCGAGGCAACACTTCCTCTCTCTGGAGAGTGAGAGGAAAGGAGAATTCCTAGGAATGACACCCAGCTGTATTTTGGGCTGCAGTGTGTGGGCTGAGCAGGAGAAAGCAGGGAGCTTCCTGTGACAATGGGTGGGAGGTTCACAGGACATAATGGCCTCCGTAGCTTCTTTCCTGTCAGACAATCTACTTAATAGTCTCTAGAAGAGCCTGTGGGAGGCAGTAATCTCTATCTGGTGCTTTAAACCTTGCTTTGTTGATTATTTGACATGGCCAGCACTTGTCCAATAAAACTGCTTTATGTTATAAACAATTCCAGCTTTTTGCATTACAGTCAGCAGTTGCAATGGGGTTATGCAGTCAGACAGCTCACAAACTGAAAAAAGTATTTGTATTCATTGAAAGTAAATGTAAGTGCTGAAGTTGGCCTGACTCCCTGAGAACACCAGAGCAGAAGCGAGCAGAGAATTAATACACCCAGTCATGGTGAACTATAAAGGAACCAAGCCCACAGGTGCATGCAGGGACGGCAGTCAGATGCATCAGCTGCCGCAGCAATAGCAGCAAAGTGATCAGCAGGAGTAAGTGAGCAAGTGAGTTTGTCAGCTGAAATGAACTGCTCAATTGGTGGTGGCCAACTCAGCTGACACGTCAGCCGATGCAGAGTGGAACCCTGCTTGAGCCTTGTCTTGTGCCTTTTCTTTTTTTACTATAACTAGTCAAAATGAATGAGTAGTCGCAGTGAGTAGTTTTAGTATTTTTGGATTATATAATCTTGAAGTGAATAAAATAGAATAGTAATGTTGACTTGTAAACTCTTATAAGTACTACAGTGAAAGAACGGTACATAGGTACAATATATTCTGTAAGCCCCTGGTGAGAGTTATAAATAGCTGAGACAACACACATGTTATCCCTTCAACAAACAAGTCACATGCTGTATGAACACACAATCTGTGGCAATGGGAAGGAATCCTGATCAGACTCCCCCTGTTTTCCTCTATCTGGCCTCATGTGTCTTATATTCCTGTAAAGTGGACTGTGTGTCTCTGCGTTCTTTTTTCCCAGGTGTTTGTCAGAGCTGTTGAGCAGATTTAAAGCCGGTGTTTATTGTTGTGCTGCACCGCCCTGTTATTGCTGCATTCCCCCCATTCTTCTCCCCTCAGCACCCGCTGGCCAGATGGTGTCACTCCAGGAGCTAATTCAACCTTTGCATGTGTGCAACACAAATACTCCCAATCACAGAAACACACTTGTAGCAACACACACAATTTAGCGTTTACTGAGCTTCACACATGCACACATACTCTGGCTGCAATATACTTAGCTATACTTGATACCTGCATGCACACATTAACACACATTGACACAAGCATGTACACGCATATAATATAAAGCAACATACACAACCACAGGATGGTTTGGCATGCACGTAGACATACTTAAGTTACATACACTCTATTATAAATTATAAAAAAAGGACTATCACCACATGCACACATGACGCAGCAGCGTTCAGGTCAAGAGAAAATCTCCAGGCCAACAGCCACTGAAAAACCACCCAAAACTATCAAAAACATAGAAATACTGGAGATCGCTCCTGTTCCTGCTCAAACAATATCAAACAAAATACTACCGGAAAATTACAGTGGCTTCTTTCAGCTGCCCTAGATGAAGCACTAATATGTTTTTCACCTGTAGCTTAATCTTTAAAGTTGCGCAATTAAGAGGTGAAGCAGAACTGGAAACTCTAATACAGTGTTTGATACAAAATCTGAAAATGTTTTACCCATGAGACTCACTTTTTTTAGTGCCTTATGGCAGATGATAGCTATCATCGTGGATTTTTGCACAAGAATATATGTTGTAATCTTTGTGGCAATTTTGCAAGCTATGATGTACGATCATGCTAAAAACAGGATTACTGCTCATGTAAGTCAAAACGAGTTCTACTGTATCACCTGAAATATTGTCACTGTAGCAGGTAAATCTTTGATATTTCTATATGATTGAGCATCAAAGTATACTATATAGTGCAGAGATCAGACACAATTCTGTAACAATCAGTCATCATCTTCTTTTATGCTTTTTTTCATTTCTATGAAACTGACACAAATAGTAGGAGCGGAGGAGGGATGAGTTGAGAGAGGTGAAACTACTGGGAAATGGTGGTTTACTGCAAACTGACTCATGCCATGTACAAGTGTGTATAAAATGTATTCATACATACAAGTGTCTCTTAATGCCTTGTTAAGCAATCAGCGTGCTAAAATCAGTTAGCTGCTAACTTTGTCTTTGAGGCTTTCAGTATTGTGTTTACATGAGAATCATCGCGTCAAGAACAAATTCAGAAGGCTTTTTTTGTATCTTGAATGGCGTCATGTGGAGTGTGTTTTATTAACAGCAATGTTTAGAGTAAAACATTAACTCAAATCTCATTATGCACACGAATGTTTTAAATGTGAGAATAATTATTATGAAAAACCAGTGTCTGCAGAAAATATCATGTTGTAGGTTTAAGTATTGTTGCTTTTACCCTTCGAATTGAGGATTATGTGCACTGCTGCAAAACATTAAAAAGCGAGCGCAGCAACAAAGTGTACAACAATGTGTGAAGCAGAAAGAGAAAAAGGAAGTGACAATGTGAGGGAGGAGGCCTGCTGGCAGGTTGGCTCCTGTTAGCTGGACAAGTGCAGCAACAAGCTGACCTGCCAGGGATTAACACCTCACGTCTCCTGTTCATTCCCCTGCAACACACTGCATACAGCAACACTCTTAACCGTGAAGTCAAATGAACGGGAAAAATACACCACGATGATTAACAAAGGTAAAAAGGATGCGCTTCATTTAATCCTTGTGCTAGCAAATTATGCAACATTGATCACTGTAGAAATGTGTGTTTTCTCTTGTTCACAGACTGATAAGCCTCTTGGCACACAATGTGCTCTCTTTTCTCTCTTCACAGCTGTAACCCGTGATTATATGCTTTGAGAGAAACAGGGAGGCTGGGTAAATGAGTGTATGCTTTAAGTTAATCAAAGGTGTGTTTGATGTGACTGACAGCAGCATTAGATGGAAGGCGTATAGTCGGCTGTCTCTGCGGAGCTATACATGCGCAGAACTATTAAAGCCAGCGAGCGCTGCATGATTAAATCAATCCAGTCTAAATCATGACAAGCCAGAGTGATTTATCTGACGTGCCGAGAGCCGCGGTAATGCGTGCAGAATCAGTCCAACAAGTGAACAATAAATCTACACACCTCAGCCAGCTTAACTGGACCTAAACACTGAAGTGGTGTGACAAATGACTCTGCTCTGCTGCTTTTGTATCACACGGAAAGATGAAACGGGTGAACTTGTTATTTCAATATTAAGCTCCTGGAATACCTCACTAGAAAATACCACTCACCTCATGAACAGATGCCATGAACTCAAAAATACATTCACCTCAGCGTTTAGATGGTAATGGTTTGCAGGAAATTCACTTTTAGATAATTAACTCCTCCTTCCTTGGTTTGAATGGCACCAACTGGACACTTGCTACTTTGGCAACATTGTTCTTTAAACTCTCTTGCCAATAAAGCCCTTTGAATCAGAATCAGAATCAGAATCAGAAATACTTTAAAAGTAAAACGTGCTGCGCAATATCGGTTGGCTGAATGTGATACTGATTAGTTAGTCAAACTTCATCAAATGTACTGCATATGGTTATGATTATGCCATGGGAAATCCAAACATAATGTAAAATAATGCAGGCAATTTAACATTTAAAATTCCTTCCTCGTACTGCACGTGATGTTTGAAAATTGTATTCCTTTAATGTGCTGCCAATTCTTATGAAGCAGAACATTGGGGCAGGGCATTCATTTACTTTATTGTTCTAATCAACATTTCATTCCATATAAAGAAGTTTGTAAAAAATAGTGCATTGTTTAGGCTTTATCAATGTTTGCTAGCTTGCAGTCTTCTTCTTCACTGCCTTTGTTGGCACATTGCAAATTGCGTGCTGGTGCAACCAACTGTCGATTAGCGAGTGATCCCAACGGCAGGATGTGTGCGCCTGTTTGTGCTCGTGCATGATACCAACAACACGGGGATCCCCTTGTAAAAACATTGCTCCACAATGTAACACATAAACACTGATAAAGATCAGTGGGTCACTCCTGCATTGTCACCCTGAAATTAAACCAGGTTTAGAGCAGAAGTTGGGACCCGTGTGACACTGTCTAAACATGCCATTTAACACCTCTAGTTTGTCTGCTTACATTTGGGCCTAAATAGTCCCAGGTACTAGCCTTGGGAACTAAAATTCTCTTTTGAGCTTTTATGTTTACATTTCCACCACCTTGTGTAATCTTCACAAAATAAAATTTGTCTGACTGGCAGTTATTAGATTTTTATGAAAAATGCTGAATTATGTGCCATAGTTCAGACTCATCCCACCTCTGGTGGTTCACTTCAATTGTACGACACAGCAGATTCCGTCCCTTTTTCATAGATATCCAGGCTTTGCTCTTGTAGCACTTGATGCACCTTTACTGAATCTTGCAATGCAGTTTTGAGGCATTTAACTGACAGTTTTGTTAAAGCTTTGTTGAACAGCAGTTAGTTCTGCAAGGCCTTGTAATCTCTTATCGGCTTAATGTTAAAGGAGGTGTACACTGCAGAGCTCACTGAGTCTTAATAATTACTGGCCTCAGAAAGAAGAGATTGCAGTGGAGAAAGTGTGATGATGTGCATTAGACACCACCATCTCTTTATCCCTCTCTTTACACACCCTGTCTATTTTTCTGCACTCCAGGCTCCTTTGCCTTCTGGTTTATGCATGCCTCATGTAGACCCCCTTACCCTTTGCAAGCAACTTCAGCGTTGCTGATATTCCTCTGTGCAGAATGCATAAACCTTCCTTTGGGAGCTGAATGTGCTTCCATGGTGGATCTCAAGGCCCCGGCAGAACCACGTAAAGCCATGCACTTTATTGTTGCACATACATGCACACTCACACACACTGCAGTCCCCATGCAGTCTGGAACAGCAACAAAGCTCTACCGTACTGTTGCCAGGGTAACGTGGTCGGGTCAAACCAGTCGAGCGGATCCCCCCCCCACACACACACACACACACACACACACATTGCACATCTCGTTTTCTGTTTCTCCTCTTTCCCTCTTCCCTGTCATCACCCCCACCCCCCCCACCCCCCACTTCTGCACGTTTTGGTCACTGTCAGGTTGCTGCCCCAGGCTGAACAGGGAAAAAAAGAGTTCCATTCTCCACTCTGACTACTTTGTCTAATTAGAAAAGATTTGCTTCTCTTTGAACCAAAGGATTAAAAGAGACACCTAAAATCATAAAGGTTGGTTGAGAGTTATGTTTTTGACCATGCAGGTTGCAGAGGCATTAAGGTTAAGCGACAGCATCATGCATTTCCCATTTAAAAGACCTAATCCTTAACTAGACTGAATACACATATGCCATTTTTACTGGCAGCAAAGCATTTACTTTGCAATTATTTGCATCAGTGTTTTACTCTTTTGATTTTTAAATGGGTTTTTTCATAATACAGTGTGATAAGGCTGCTCCATTATGTGTAGAAATAATTTAGTAACCGTTTTATAAAAGAAAAACCCCACTTCAGGCCCTTGGCATATGGAAATTATATCACAACTAAGCCGTTGCTGGCAGACACAGTGATGGATTACTCTTCTTCTCCTGCAGCTATTATAGATCTACTGTCGGAGTCGTGGACTGTGAATAAATGGAAATGACACAGATAGACAATTGAAATCTGTTTATTACTGATAGAACACAGGCCTCAGTGAGAGCAGGTGGAATGTGCTAAACTAAGTCTAATTGCTCTTTGCCGATTGAGCTTAGATATTACAATTAACAGTATCCAAAATCCTGGCACATACAAAACTAATTGAAAAGCATGACACGCATTTTACATCTAGACCCACAACTGTTGGACTCTTCTTAGTAGTCTGTTGCTTTTTGTCTTAAACTTGTGTGAACCACCAGTCTTTTGTGATGCTATTTAAACATGGGGTTACAGAAGAATAGCAAAGAGATATAGTATGCACTGTAGGGGTAGCGTCTCATGTTATTTGACAAAAACATTGATTTACTAAAATGAGGAATAAAAGAATAAAAGTTGTTAAACAAAGCCCACCACCTGAGTTAGCCCCTGTCAAAGCTTTTTAATGGTAATGTTATGTAAGTGCCTTAGCCCACACACACATTCAAATTTTAAGTTCAAAAGCATAATACTGTAGCTGAAAAGGAACTTCTTGCCATTGTTGATCGGAGCTTGAGTGAGTAATGTGTGGCACACGGGCAGGTGTTGAGTATCGGGAATTTTTGGTTATTTGAGTAGTTTGCATTGAAGTCTGAAAAACCTGTCGAGACAACTCAGCTGCTCCCCATGCCACCCTAGAGGCTCCACCACAACCAGCCACTGTACATAAGTCACAAGTGTGAGTTCTGAACAGTGGAAATACCTTTACCCATTGGCCACCTTTATGATGCAACTTACTGTTGTGCTTTATTTCTTTTTTTTAGAGAGAGAGAGAGAGCTAACATGAATGAATGGTCTCATTATTTTTATGGATTTGAACTTGCCAACTGAGATACTGGGATGACCCAAAGATGCCCTTTTGGGAATAACATTGTTAACCACATTTCTGCTTATTTATTAGACACACATTTCACAAGCAAAAGAAGTGAAAAAGATATGGGGGGATTTAACCAACTCAATTTGTGATTGGTTTGGCACCACAATATCTGACCCCAACAGGGGCATAGATCTGTCTCATCATCAAGAACTTAGCTTCCATGGCTAAAATCCAGATTGTAATTGGAAATATACAGACAGAAAAGGGATTAAAAAAAGAACCCAGTGAGCGTTAGTTGGTCAAAGGAGATATAGCATTAGTCTAAGCTATAACTGTGCTACATTTGGTTGAAAGTTTAAAGTCAAATGTTGCTCACTTACTTGTCATAAGCAATACATGTATGACAATGCCAGATGATGATTTTGATGATGATTTTGTTTTTTTTAGAATATTTCAGATCGCACAAGAAACTCTTGGATTACTACCAATGTAATCTTTACTTTAATAATGCTAATTTCATATGATTGCTGTATGCAAAGGACTTAGCTTACACACTATCTTCCAAACAAACAAAAATGATGCCAATCCCCTTTCAGATATTTTAACTCATTCATCTTTAATTGTATCTAAGTGTGAAATAGTCAGTGTAGTCCTCCAGAATGCTAATAAAACTACACATTTTTGCAAGTTGATGCTTAATTGATCACACCACTCACTGTCGGTATGTTCACAAAGGATTGCTCATATTAATAACCAAGGAGATGGGACATTTCAATTTGCAATTCATCTCCCTGACTTGACGTTTATTGATGGACATTCATAAAGCCGCTTCAGCTCTGCCTAAAAGGAGGTAAACCCCTGGTCTCCTCAGTATCCTTTGTTGTCAGACTGTTGGCGCTTTGTCCTCTCAACAGCTCTTTAAAGACGGCTCTCCAGGTAATGAATTGCAGGACATGTGGCCTGCTAATGCCGTCTGGTCCCTCATGAGCAATGAACGTGTTGCCTTGTGAGCTGATGTGGGATGTCAGTGTGATGATGATTATATGCTTTTGTCAAAGTGGTGTCGGCCAGTGAGCTAGGTCAGCTTAGCAACCTTTTTTCACGCTAATAGAAAATACTGTTTCATATAGGAACACTACTGTTCTTGAAAGTTTGTCTTATAGTTTCTCTAAACTAAGGATAAACTGTTAAACTCATTATTGTCATTATGGTTAGGGGCAATTTAGTCTTTCATTTGACTTTTAGAGCTCTTAATGTTTTAGTCTTCTCTGTTTGCTCTGGTTTTAAATGAGACAAGTTACATATAGTTGTTCTATATTCTTATTGAGTCGGTTGTACTTTGGCACAGCATGGATGTGACTGTTTTCCCTTTGACAAGAAAATAATCAATCTTCACTCAGTCACACCAGTCTTAAAAATTGTTAAGGTAATTTTTTCCTCAAAACTAGAGAGAAGAAAATCTCATAACTAGAAACACTTCATGTGTTTTCCAAACAGCTTGTACCAGCAAGTTAGGAAAGAAACTTTTCAGCTACAAACATGTTCCGTGTAGCACAGAATAATTTAAGACTCCTGGACTAGAACATCATGTTTTGTTTTGTTTTTTTTCTTTGCCCTCTCCAATGAAATTTTTGAAACATTTTACCTGGACTTTTTGTCATTCCTCCTTTGCTTAGCCAGTTTTTAGCCACATGAACACCTTCTCTCACGGAAGGTGTCATTCATTAGCAGTTATGGAGCTAATGCGCTAGCCATCTGGTAACCTCCCACCCTTGGAGCCAATAATTTGATTATTCATATGGAGCGCAGAGCTGACCGCAGTCGGGCCAGGTGCTGCTGGCTGTGAACAGATGTTGAAATGTGAACTAGCAGCCCTTGGCCTTGAACTTCATGCAGCTTCAAGCAGCGGCGTGTCGTCCTCTGCCATTCACACACGCAGTGATCTCCAACAACAGGCTTTACCAGGCAGCAAGTCCCTATCTCCACTCGAAGTTCAGGATAAGGATGCAATTCAGTCACTAGACTCAGGCAGGCAGGTAGGCAGGCTGGCAGCAGTGGGTTCACAGGCAGGTACATGTACATGTTCTTCAGTTTGTGTGCCTGTTCCCCGTATCATGTTGTCCTTAACTTTGCCCACGCTGTGACACTTTGACCTCAGCTCTGTTCTGTTCATGCTGTGTCATACATGATGGGAAGATGGGTGGAAGGAAGCGACTGGAAAAGATTCCCATGTTTGCAACTTGTAGATCTTTCACATCAGTGGAGAAAACAAATCCAATGCAAAGCCATTCTGCTGTTGATCATTTGTAGTGGGCCTAAAAGTCTCCTGCTGACACATTGTTTGCTTGCAAAACACAGAGTTTGAGGCGAGAGTTTAATAAAATACTATGTGTGATCAGAACAGCTCTATAAAAAAGTGAATGGACTGCATTTTTATTGGGCTTTTCTATATTAACAGTGCTTTACAATGTTCTTCTCATTCACCCATTCATTAGAGTTGAATTACACTAAAGGACACACATGATCTTAAACATCAGGGTATGTTTGCTTTTTCAGGCACTTTCATATTTTTTGTACCAATTTGGACGTATTAATGCTTTCAGAAAAATATCTATTTGGATCATTATTACAACTGGAGTGTAGACTTGAACTGCCTTTACAAGTCAGAAACTGGTAATTCTGGTAACTCCAAAATAACATGAAGTAAATCCACATGGTGTGTCGTAACATCGGGAATTATGGGCACTTGAGTATGCTCACATGCTCTCTTGGTGCTTTAAATCATGAAATGTTCATTTTTTTGTGCACTTCACTGACAAGACAAGAAATGTCACACTTGAACACCAGGTCAGTGCATCCCAGTAGCTGAAATAAAGCAAACACCAGTCACTAGTATTAATAGCCCATATAGACCATGATGCCAAGTTTTTCTGTTTAATACTCGTCAGGTGAGCTGGAGGAGGGGGGCAAGAAAAAACCACTGAGTAAGATCCCAGGCAGTTAGAAATAGTGTTGGAATTCCAATAAATAAAAACACCAATTCCATACAGGCCGTAACCGAAGCATGAAAGGAATGATTAGTTAAAGGGGGAAATTACTTGGTCATAGAGTAAGTGTAGAGCGACTGTATTTTCACCAGTGTGTGTTTAAAGCAGCACTTCATATCATAAGCTCATTATATCTGAGCCATAAAGTGATTATGGGCTCCAGTAAGGCATTGTTCTGCTGTTGACAGGATTAAAAATGACTTTAGAGAGAGAGAGTGAGCGTTGCCTCTCTCTGCTCGAGTGTTTGCTTGCTTTGTATAATCCAGCAGTGAAAGGGGCTGCGACACACCCTCTCTCCATTCTTTCACACATTCATCTCCTGCCACTTTATCTATCCATTTAGATATATGTCTGCTTTGTTCTTGTTTGAAAGCAGCGTGAAGGGTTTCGTTTTATTATAGATTTGTCATCACCTGGTGTACAATTGTTTCAAGGATTTTAAGGAAATCCTTGAGAAACGGTAGTAAATCTATCTTGTCAGTGTGGCATTGAGTAGTATCTGTGTCTCTGGGTGAGTGCAGAATTTCTGTGGAAAGTAAAATCTTGCTTTTTTTTATGGAAAAGTGATGGCTGCGTCCAACAGTTTACATGGCATCATCTAACACTGCTTTGGTGAATTTAAATCATTCAGTTTCTGTATTGACTTTTTATTACAAGATGCAGCAGTGTTTTATTTATGTACCCATCAACTATCTTCCCCTCATGCACATTTTGTCATTTGTTTGTGTCTAGATTTCTAATGTGCTTTCTTTCTCTCCGTGCAGAAGAAGAGCAGAGTTGTGAAGACGCAGGAGAAGAAGGAGTGGTGGAAGGAGAAAAAGGTGGCGAAGCGGCCGAAGAAGGAAGATGAGGAGGTGGAAGAGGAAGAGGAGAATGTCCAGCCGGTGGTGGATCCTCTGGAGAACGGCTTCCTTCATCACGCCCAGCGAGAGCAGGAGAGGATGAACGAGAGGCTGCTGAAGAAGACTTACTCCAAGAAGAACAAAATGGTCAGTGTGTCTGCCTCCATAACTTTATTTTAATTTAGTGAGAAATTCTCATGTAACATTTACGTTACAGAAGTTACATGTATGTTGAATGGACTTTTGGTTTGTGGGTAAATGAAAGAGATGAAGACAGAGGAGCCAATAAGCCGCTTAGGGAACATCTGATTCCACTTGTGATTGGTCAGTGCTGATATTTCCACAACTGTTCCTTAACTAAGAAACAGGACAGTCTTTTCTCCAAATATATAGTTTCCATTCATCTGACAGCTGCTCCACATTCACTCTTAAGTAGAAAAAGAATAGATTTTTAGAAAACAAAGGTTTGAACAGAATCTTATACACATGTCAGATGTGACTTTACTTACTCTAGTATCAGCCGAGGTCCCCTTTATCAGTATAACATCAAACCACATCTCAGTGTTTAGCACTGGCGAAAATCAATGTCTTCAAATATTCACTTCTTTTGTGAGCAGTATCTGCTAAAGGCTGTCATGCAGAGTTTCAGCCCATCTAGAGCTGTCTAACATTGATTTTCTTATTGCACGTCATTTTGAAAATGGTGTGTAGTGTAGTGTAGTTATGTTTTTTAACATTTTCTTGTTTTCCATTACCTTTGAAATAGAAGATTTTGACACTCCCATTGTCTTTTATGGAAGTCCAGGTCATTGCCACAAAAGCACCACCACTGTTGTTGGTGGCATTAACTTCCTTTCTCTTGCTGTGGTATAAAGTGATTTTATGTAGTGACTTTTTAATGGTTTTGGCTTATAGTATTTCAGCTGGTACCAGTGGTCGTGGCACCACAATGGACTATCCGTCATGAACTGTGATCATGCATTCGCTTTTTGATACTAGGTGGATGACTAGTACTTCTCTATTTGCAAACTTATTTCCTTGGCAGTGATAGCACCTTGTCTAAGTTTTTAAGCAAGTTTGAATGGAATCCAGCAAAGCTACTGGCACCGCAGTGACACAGCGGTACAACACACCAGCTAACACAAAGGTGATGCCACACAACTGTAGCCTATGATAGTAGCAGTAGCCTGCACAGAATGGTTGATACATAGACTGTACTGCGGGTGCGTTGTAGAGAATCAGTCAAATAGCATTTGGACCTTGGTGAAGGGCGACATATGTGATTTATACACTGATGAGCCCTGGTGCAACCAAAAGTGTTTGTGTTTTGTAAACAAATTGTTGGTATGCTGCCTTCAAGTGGCTTTACCTTGCCATCCCATTCTTGTTTTCCTTCATGACTGCAGAAGTGGTTTTCTGTTTGTTTATGCAGATAGAGGACTGCCAATATCCCCGGCTTTAAGCACACTGCTGAGCCCACAGACTCCGGGTCTGTCCCAGTGAGATAGCCCATCTATGTGTTAACAGTTTGTTTAAATGAGCGGATGTTTTTATGCTCCTGTCTGAGGCCAAGATCCACCATAGTGCTGTTGAGGATAAGAGGGGAAATGTAGTCAGGAAGCCAAACTAAATAATGAGGCTATGTAGCCCGGAGGCCTCCTCCACAGACAAAAATATCTCTCTTAGATAAGATTTCCTGAGGAAGTTAACATGGCTGAAAATGAGTTTGGCTGTGATATTTAGTTTGCTAAGAGACAGCTAGAAATTATGTGTTTAGCTGATGCTCTTATCCAGAGTGTAAGTGCAAAAGGCTGCAGTTACTGAGCCAGATCTACATTCCAGTCCAGATAATAACTCCATAATATCGGCAACGTAATGAACTGCTGTTGTCATTTGAAAACCTTGTAACTTCAGCTGTACTGAATTTCGTGTTTTACAGTAACTTCATCTGAAGATTTACTACTCATGCTCCCAAGGAGACTTGCAAACCCACAGGAAAACTAAAGCTAAAATCACTGTATTTTCTTTATGTTTCTACTCATGAGCAACAAGATATTCCTTTGTACCTAGACTATATGATCTTGTGTCTCACAACAAAACAGTATTTTTTGCTTTCCAAGTGATATTAATACATATTGAATAAGTAGCTGCATCTTGCATCTATTTAGTTGTTATGTTTTTTGTGCTTTATGAATGCAATTTGTAATAATGTCTACCTTCAGACTCTATTTTACTGCTGTCAACGCAGCCACATATCTGAGTATATTTTGAGGAATGCATAACAAAATGTTCTTTTTGCCACTGATGTGCATTTGAAGTCTTATTTGAAGTGCACAGTGGAAGTAATGAAGTAATGAGGTCACAAAACTCTCTCAACCCTGAAACAACTGTACACGTGAACTTCTCAATACAATAGTTATGTGGTCTTTGTCAGCAGAGGCTTATGTGTCAGTGAACCTCCTCAGCACCTTTCAGCAGCTTAGACACTGACCCCAAGCATTGCCAAAGTTCCCTAAAAAATAAAAACTCCCTATTCTCAGCCACATTATTAATGTTTCGAGAACTAACAATTATGCTGTGTTCACATGCTGCGGCACACAACAACAACCAATTCCAGGCATAATCACAGTGCAGATGAGACTCACGACATGATCACATTGCATAACTAATTAATTATAGATAACAAACACGGTGAAATATAAAACGGTTGATCTGCACCTTCAAAAAAGCATTTAAAAAGCTGAATGGATCCTCTGTGCTTTAGTTATAAGTACAATTGGTGTTTGAGCAGGCCTCTTTCTTAATGTAAGACCATGCCTGCCTGCTCCCTTTTTATCCCACACCCACCTGCACCTGCTTCCATAATATGATTTATAAATAGTTGACAAATGGGAATTTGTGCATGTGTGGCAAGCAAAGGTACATTACAACATGACCAAAGCTACATCTGCTGGGGGCTTGTGGGCCAACCAGTCCCATGAAAACGTTGTGGGAGTGCATGAACAATTATATTGTTTTTATTCCTTTTTATCCTCACAAATCCAGGCACATTTCCTGAGGCCATTGTGTTATGGGATGGAGGTGGTGGTGAGTCCAGTCTCTCTGGGTCAAGTGCTCCCTCACACACTGCTGTTGTCGCTGCGTTTTGCACTTATTGAGGAATTGTTACCCTGTTTTATAGAGTAGCTTACAATCATCGCAACAGCAGCAAAAGCTTAACTTTAAAACTTCATTTTATTTTTGTGTCTCTGAGAGCAAGTGCTTGGAGTATAACAGCGAAGAGATCGATAGATATCCCCCGTGATGTTTTCATGCACTCTCTGATAGATGGAATCCCATGCATTTAAAACACACCGCTTCCAGATGGACAGGGCTTCGATGAGTAGCCCTTTGTGGATTTTATCTGCCAGAGAAAACATCCTTGGCAACGGCGCCAACAGACTGTATCACAGTCATATGGTTGTTTAGTATTCACAGTTCTCTTGACTTGCAAGTTAACTAAACTATATAATTTGATCTTAATTACATCTATGAAGATATACTATAGATCTTTTTATCCCACAAAGTAGATGTATGTGCACACATAAATAAAGGGCAGCACAGAGTGGCCATCTGGGATTTAAAACATGATATTATATTGCCAGAATACATTGATAGTATGTATACTGTTAGGATGCTCTCCACCACAACCATCAGCTCAAGTGCACTTGGAGCATTTTCTATTTTGTCCTTCAGGCTGCCCTTCCTCTCCAAGTGTCCAGCTTAGTTTTCTCCATCCATATTGCTTTCAATGTTGCTGTGTCTCCTGTCAGAGGAGGTGTCCTCAGTGTATATCACACACTATGATCCGCAGACTCACTGAGGCACCCCGGGGTGCCAAAAGCTCGCCGGAGGACAGGAGCTGCGGTTTCAGAGCAGAGTTTGTCACAGGGGGACAGCACTTGATCTAATTAAAAGACTTGCCAGGACCTCAGGAATGGTCCAGCATCGTGTGTGTGTTTTCTGGTTCTCCTCTCAGCACTCTTGTCTAGAGCCATTTCTCCAGCAGCCACATGTTGTTTTAGAACGCCAGTACTGATATTGTTCGAACTGGATCCAACAGTTTGTGTTTGTTTCAGTCCTTTGCATGTTCCAAAAATTGAAACAAAACACATTTTCCAGGATGGATCAAGAAACTCTCATCTTATCAGCTCACCCCCTTGTCTGCTGTAATTCCACTGAAGTTTATAGCACCAACAAATACACAGTAAGTTAGGTCATTTACATAGCCAGCTTCAAAACCAACACAAGACACACAGACAAAGCATGATCATTGCACAAACCTTGTAAGTCATTATTAAACATGTATTACTATATTTTCTATTAAATCAATACACCAGTCTGACCTGTTGTTAATATCTGCCCATTTCTACTGTAAGATACCCAGCAAGCTTTGACCTTCAATATGCTTTAAATGTCATGAATAACACATAATGCTGACTTGCTCAAGCAGCTCACTGATAGCTACACATAGACATCACATCACCATCCCTGTCCATTAGTGCTTTGTTTTACCCTGTGCTGCATGCACACCCCACTAACAATGTCAGATAGGAAAACACCTCTGGACACTTCACTCTATAATTCTAACCCCCCCTCAGGCAAACTGCTGACTATTTGGCTAGCCAGTGGATATGAAACCAGCATTGTGCGTGCCCCTGTCATACTGTAGCTGCTTCAGGATTACTGTCCCTTCTTCATATCTAGGTGTGTTTATAAGCAGTAAACCAGCCAGAGACAGATCAGATTAGCTAGGGCATTAACAGTGCACTGGAGCATAGTTCAGGGGAGGGCCTGAGAGCTGTGTTAGACGCAAGAGCACTGTGGCCCATCGGCAGTGGGTCAGTGGTAACAGGCGGGTGATCAGGATGACTGATAATGGCAGGCTGGTTGTTATCTGGGGAGCAGCGACCCTGAGCGGTAGCAGCTGGGCTCAAGAGACGTCCTGGCAGACAATATCTCTCCTGTCCAACCCTGCTTCCAGCCCATTTAAACTGGAGATCAAGGTGAATCCTCTCCACCTGAGTGGTTCTGGGCAAGTTGCTGAGCAGCAATTTAGTATGGTTGACTTATTTAAAGTAAAAAAATATCCAATTTCATGTTGTTATGATAGAAAACGTATTTTGGTGTCAGTATCGCTTGAATGACATTGTGTATTTAGGCTTCAGGGCACACGTTTTTTCATTTACTGTAACTGAAATTACCTCTTTTCCTCATAGAAAAATATTTGGTCCACTTATTCTCCTGAGGCTTTCACCTTTTGCTCACTTTACAATTATCTGCTTATAACGTTGTGGTTGATCGAGGAACCAAAACACTATGTACTGTTGCACTTGTAATGAGATCAGCCATAAAATGAGAAATCCTTGATGTAATTATGGGGTCAGAAAGCTTGTAAGTGGTAACGTGACAGAAAAGGCCTTTACTCCTTTTACTCAGGTTAACACTGCAATTTAACCAAGAGCATTATTAGATGAGTGGATAATGAGGTGCACTGCAGAGGTGTCTGCAGGCGCATCACACACCAGAGTGTGAGCATGTGTGTGCAGAGCAGAAAGACATAGACGAGTGGAGGAGCGTGACTTGTGATAGACCTTGACAGATCAATTAGTTATCTGCTTGTAACGTGAACACGTATGCATGATCACAAGTTAGCAGATGAACACGCGTGCCTGTGCATGGGAGAGATGAATGACAAAATTAGGAGTTCCATTAAAACATTTGGTATCTGATTATAAATAAAAAAATGATACACACACACACACTAATTGCTGACTTTAGAAATTCCCTGGAGATCTTAGTTGCCTTGCATATGAAAAGGAAAAGGAATGTGAGCATAGTTCCAAATTTCTAGAATTTAAGTTTTCAGTGTTTGATAACACGTGATATTGTGCAGCATATTATCTTAAGCCCTATAAAACCCACAGAAAAGCAAAGTGAGCTTTGACTACAGCTAGTGTTTTGGCTTTCATTTCAACATTATGTTCTGTAATCACTACTTTATAATTTCAACTTTTTAATTTATAATTTTTTAATTAAGGGAAAGGTACGATAAGGAAAAGGTTTTACTAAGCATTACATTCCCTACAAAACTACTTCCCAGCTGTATCCAGACCATATTCACAACATTTTCAGATATTTCTGATGTGGTTTAACCCTGCCATATGTGAACTCAAGTAAAAGGCAACGTTTTAAATGAAAGAAGCCTTATTTGGGATTGAATCACTTTGAATATATAGTAAAACTACAAATTAAGAAGGTTAAAGTTGAAATGAGTAATTTATGACTTCATTAACTTCAATAGCGACCAAATAATTAGATTTGTCACCAAAGTAAATGTTGCAGTAATAACACAGCTTTATTAATGTGAAGCTTACAAACAAGGGTTTTTACATAAAATGTGTTTTTGTACTCTAGTTTTCAGGGAGTTTTTGTTGAAAAACTGAATGAAGAGAATTTTTGAAAACTAAAAATCCAAGTGAATTAAGTGAGTCAGTGGTATTGATTATGGTCAGTTAGGATCAATGAAAGGTGAAGATTTCCCATTGATAATAATTAAACAACTGATTTAATTCTGCAGATGAAATTCTGATTCTGTGGATAAAACTGGCACATATCAGATTTTTGACAAAAAAAGGTAAATATACTTTTATTTTACTTTCCCTGTTATGATTTTCCTATATGAATAAGTTTCTGGGAGCACGCACCTTCCTGTGTTTTCAAGTTTCCTAAATGCCATCTATTTTTGCTCAGCAGACAGCCTGACCACAGTGGATTTAGTGTGAGTAGCCAAGCTTGTCCCCATGGGTTTCCACAGGGCTGGCGGTGTTGACTTTGCCCGGTATGCCAGGGAATGGCTGGGAAAGGATGAGGGAACAGTCCCACTGGTGTTGAAGTGGAGGTGGGGGAGTGCATAGAAGGATTTAATGTCCGCCCACTCCAGTCCTAGGGGACCAGAGTTGTGCTCTGTCCCAATCTGAACTGTCCCCAGACGGTGGAAGTAAACTCAGAGGTGGCAGATAATGCTGTTAAGTTATGACTTGTCTGTCGAAGTGGATACAGGCTCCATAGATAGACCGATTGATAGACTAAAATCCAAGGGAAAGTTTTTAAGTGTAGGAGGAGCAATCCCAACAAACCAGAATTCAATAGGAACACCAGTAAAATTCCTTTTGTTAGTTAAAGCACAACCTCCAGTCATATTTAGCCCTCTCTGGATTTCTCCTCACCTCAACCCCTTAGACAAGGAGAGAAGGTAGAAAGACAGAGAGACCAAAATAGAACTAGAAATAAAGGGAAGAGAATGACAAAGAACGGCCGAGCCCAGACAACCCCTGCGCCCGCTGTGCTTAGCCAGGTGAATATTGCATGGGACAGTGCACAGTGATTAATGTCAGGCCATGTAGGGTGCTTGGCCGGGTTGCTCTACTCGAAGTCCATATATACACACGCACACACACACACACACACACACACACACACACATCACATCACTTTTAACAAGCCATAGTCATTGAGATACAACAGGGTTACTTCAGAGCAACCACTCCGGGGACAATTAGGTCTGGGAACATTAAATTAGCAGGGATCTGAAGTCATGCTCTGTTGGAGCTGGGGCTATTGCATGCTGGGATCGGTCTATGTAACAGAGGCAAGGAGAAACTACTCCTGGATGTACTGTGTTCTACCTGATAATGCTGTACAAGCTAAGAGCGTTATTTTAGAGCAATTTTTAATTTAGCAGTTATATTGGGGTACAGATTTTTTTTTCAGTGCAGTCATTAGGTTGTAGACTCAGGAGGCAAGTGTTAGCCATAATAAATTTGTTAGGACATTATTCTCTACGCTTTTCTAGCTGGCTAGTCGTGATTACTTTCTTTTTTTTTATGTAATTTATTAAAGTGGGACCTCCCAGGCTACATCATACTCCGGCTTTGCACCAACTGGAGAATCTGTAGCTATAGCAACAGATGTATTGCCCCTGGTAGATGTTTAACTAGAGCAGACAGCAGGGAGAGACACTTTATTACACCTCATGTGTTATGATTTACAGTATGATTGTGGTTTATATTACAGTAATGTTTAGGGAGCAGTTCAGAAATGTGTGCTCCAGGAAATCAAAAGCGTTCTACAAAGTACAAGTCATGTACTGCAAGTCATAAGTCAGAGGTGAGGTTTATTGTGAAATGCTTTTACAGGCCAGTCATGGAGCTCTAAAACAGATGTAAACAACAACGAAGATCACAAGTGTCTATGTGTGTGTGAGTACAGTTTGTACACCTGCATCACTGCATCGCTTTTAAGAAGGAAATTCCTTTGTAAATCTACTTCTTACTTAAAGTATCACAGGAAGAGGACTGTCGCTTTGAACCTGAACAACCTTTAACATTAACTTAACGCCAGAGTTCAGGGAAACAGAACAAAGTGTAAGAAATGAGGTCGCTCAGCCCAGATTCTCAGATTGTGCTGCCTTTCATGTTACTTCTGACCGATATGAGAAAGTGAGCGATATTGGCCTTTTAGTGAATGTAAATACAAATGAGATAACAGATTGCTAGTGTCATCCACTCATGCTTTGTCTCAGCATTAAAGTTTCTTATTTTACATTTTAATATGATATGAGAGATGTGAGATGCTTTTTTAGTAGTTCTTGAGTTCTCTTCCTGTGGTGGTTTTGAAAAGCATGGGTGTCATTTATGCAGTTCAGTAGTTAACATAAGATCATTTTCCCATAATTTTGTGAGTGAACGTTCTGTAGGTGGCACTCTTTTTCTCATTTAGTAGATATACTGTGTAGCAGAGAAATTCTCCCTGGAAAAGACCAAAGGGGCAGCAGGGGAGTTGAATCACTGTTGCAATGCAACATTTACTAAAATGGAAGTAAATCAGAAACAGTATTTCCCAGCAGTTCGTCCAAGCATTAAATAGAAATAGGGGAGTCACACATTTGATCTGTGTGGGTTTAATGCGTTTCTAGTGTTTCTGCTGCTTCGCTGATCAAACATGCCAAGTCAAATAAAAATATGGGATTTTGTGTACCTTATTGGCTTTACAATAAGCACTTTAAGTATATATCAGAGCAGTACTTATAGCCTCAATACAAAATAATGGCATCGGCCTTCAAAATCACGTATTAGCTAAACTCTAGAAGCCTACTGTAACTCAGCACTGTCAGGTTTCCAGGGGTCATGTTTCCTGGCTGCCTCTGTATCCGGAGGCTGGCAGCCGACTGGTACGCAGTGCTGTGTTACATGGGAGGCTGTAAGGACGAAGGGATCTGGTGTTTGAAAGTGGGTGGCAGTCCTGAGCCTTTACTGAAAAGAGAAGCCTCCTGTAGTTGTGAGAGGTCTTTTGTTTGGAGGCCCGTGTGTTTTGACAGGCCTGAGAGTGTGTAAGACAATAGAGAGGCCAGGCTGTATCCTGACACGGTTGCTACACTCCACTTGTACTGTTCTGCACCATCATTTAGAATTGCCTCATTCTCTCCTTGTCACAATTGTATAAATGTGTTTTAGTTAATTAGTGCTTCAATTAGCACCTATTTAATTAGATTCCATTTAATTGTTGCTTGGCTTGAAGAATGTGTTTTCGCATGTGTGTTCCAATGTGTAGTGTATCTCAGTTTCGTCGTGTTTGTCTATTCTTTTTGTGTACATGGTGCATAGACGTTACAGTATGTACTTCTGTGTATTTAGGCATGTGGGTTCATTTGTGTGTGTGTGGCTGTGAAGAAGTGCTTGCTTACTTGGCGGCATCTGAATGTTTAAGTGTCATCTTTGCCACTTTAGCCCATTAGGGTCACTACATTAATGGGATCTGCCGAGGCCCCTGCCCCTGTTTTCATAGCCCTGTGCCTGGGGGGGTTGGCGACTAGCAAAGCTGGACATTAACTCAAATGGATTAAATGGGATTAGTGGTGTCACTGAGACAGATGTGATCTTTGCAGCCACAGCTTTCCTTTTCTCACTGTGTTCAGTTTTGCCGTGATACAATACTGACCCCTGCTGCATTGCAGAGTCATTGCAGCCACATCCTTAAGGAGGTGCTGGATGATGCTGTGTTAACCCTTTGCCAGGTTGCATCGCATCATCCATTGGGGGTCACTGTTCCCATTTGAAAAAGATGGTGGGAGGCCTATCCTCTCCTCTTCTGCCATTTTGACTGAGTAATGTAAAGTATGTTTGGGTTTGCAATATTGAGCCCAGGCGGTGGATGTTTTGCAGGTTCCATCATCATGTTTCCTGCAGCGTCTTGTAATGGATGCTTAATGTGGCTTCAAAATATTGCCATGAAAACAACATCGTCAGAGATAATGAAATGCCGCTGGAACACTGAGGCTCGTGTGTGGGTTGTATATGCCAGCACCGTCGCTCATATTAGCTCATTAAAACAGCAAGTAGCGCTGCTACACAAGGTCAAATGTATCCATATCAGTCAGAAATCTCCTTGCATCAAGCACATCCTATAATTAGCATATCACCAGTGTAGGGAGAGTCGCTTAAACAGGGTGTATTTAAAATGTTCAGACTCAGAATGAAGCTGTGCATTTTAATGGGTTGTGATTTAAAAGGATATTGTTCAGACTTATAGGCCTTGGAGCGGGCAGCATGTGTTTGGTTCCTTTTCTCTTCTTTAAAGGCCATTCACACAGTAGCAATTGAACCAAGGGCTATAATTGTGTTTTCATGTACTATAGATCCTGTCATTAGGCCCTTGGGTCTGCAGGCAGTTATATGATGACAGCTGACAAGGGGGCGCGTCTCCTTAGAGGAAGGAGGGGTGGGGGGGGGGGGGCTACATGCACAACAGCCACCATTACTTCCTGGACGGTCCCCG
>JAVQJD010052777.1:0-94184 GCA_036023655.1 Nannoperca australis | reverse complement strand
CATTTTATAGCCAAACTTATTAATCAGATAATTGATTAATTGAGAAAAACAATTGGCAGAATAATCCTACAAGTCCTACAAATAATCTTCATCTACCATTTCCTGTGTCTTTTTCTTCCCCAGGATTAACAAAATGGCTTCTACTGAGCCCATCATCAGGTCGAGACAGACAGAGAAGGAAGTCAATGGGGTTTCAACGCAGATAGTCTGTACAGAGTTCAGTAATTACATATTTGTAGTCCTCACTCAGTACGGCAAAATCGGGACATTGATATCTGTCACACCAGACTCCAGATCTAATGATATCAGCACCCCAATGTTCTCCACCAAAGTACTGCTGGGCAAAGACGAGGTACGCTGAATGAAATTGTTCCGATAAGTATTGTATCAGTGTGATATAGAGTCCTTTTTCACTGGACATCATACAGACTTATGATTGAATACTATTATGTAATATAATTAAGCACTATGTCAACAGCTGAGTCTTCAGCTCTGCTGTTGTCAAGTTTACTGGATTACACAGCAGCCAGATAACCTGCTACGACCCCATAAGGGGTTTCATTAAAATAGAATCAACGCTGGAGAACTTAACAGAAATTAATTACTTTTCTCATGATATGTGTGGAATATGGCCCAATCAATAATGCTGCATGGCAGTCAAAACAAGTTATGCGATGGCAACAGCACAGAATGTGATTTTGTGTTTTTTTTCTGGTCAACTTGTTCAGTGTGAAAATATTTGGAAAGTGAGTTGATCCCTGTAAAACCCTCACTGTTTGAAGATATGGGAAGAAGAATTGCTATACACTTAAGGAACACAGCTGTTATTTCTTAATTTTATCAGTCAAGGCTGGCTATCTTTTGTCTGATTCCTACCATCAGTGAAGCCCAGGTCTTTGCACATTTTAAAAGGATTGTAGACATACATTTAATTCATTCATTTTACAAACATATATGTTACATTGCAAGATTTCTTTGTGTAATAATCTAACGCCTGATTCGTGTTTCTATTTTCAGCCACTGACACATGTTTGTGCCAAAAACCTGGCGACGTTTGTGTCGCAAGAAGCCGGAAACAGGCCTGTCTTACTGGGACTGGCACTCAAGGATTCCTCCATCGATTCAATAAAACAAATGAAAGAGATCATCAAAAGTTGTCAAGTCTGGTAGGAAGTCAACAAGTGGACATGAAGCATGACGGCTTGATGAAATACAGGCCTTCCAGATGCCCCTAATGTCACATTTTTTTCTTTACTAAATGCCAATCTGTGACAAAAAATAACCCCTGAGCCTTGTGCTGCAAGACGGAAATGTATAAGTCCAATTTCATTTACTCTGATCCTTTTCAATTATTGAGACAGTAAGGAATGCCTTCTTGAAAACACAATTTAGAGTTGATCTGGTTGTTAATAAGGATTTTCTGCAAGCCACTGTGCTCTCAAAAACTGAAGAATGTGCATTGATTTAAGTTATACTTAAAATGGGCTAGGGTTAGTTCCATCATTGTACAAAAGACGTATTGAATTTACTGTTTTTGTTTTGTAATTTGTAATACTTTCTACTGTTTATTTCTGTGTTACAGAATGCAAATATTCTAAATAGTTCCATGAAAAGAATTTAGAAATAAAACAGGTCACTTCTACAATTTTCTGTCTTTTTTCTGTCTTTGAAACAAATGCAACTAAATCATCTGTCACAGTGAAGGATAGTTTTTGGCTTAGCACTAGATGAATATTTTAAGCATCACAAATATTCCCATTAAACTGGAAAATTGGGCTAGGCTAAATATTTATTTATCTGCTGTTTAAAAAATCTATATCGGGTACACTAGGAAACTGCAGTTGAGCAGGCATTTAGGGTTTCTTTCAGCACATTTCAAAGCAAGGCATTCTGTGCTAGCAGCATTTTACTGCAGATCTTAACAAAAAACAGCATTATAGAACAGCAATCTATTAAAAAACTTAAGATTAGCACTATTTTTTGCATCTGAATTCTCAATTTTGGTATTTTGTTAAATGAAAAAAATGAAATGAATTTATATTACATGGGACATGTTTTGAATCATTTATGTGAGTTTGATTATGACTAAGGCCATACATTTGTAGCATTTATTGTGTTAGTTTGGGGGTTTTTGTTGTAGTAACATCAAGCTTTAAAAGCATGGATAATCTGCATACATATACCTATTGTAAAGTTTATATTCCATGTTTGACTGTCTATGTTTCTGAGTGGTTCATTACATTAGATTGCAATAGCCCATACTTGTAAATAAATGGTAACATTACATTTTATTTACGGTAAAGGATGCAATATTTCAGTGTACGCTGTACTGAACCTTTGGCTGAACGTCATTTTTCCAACGTAAAGGTAACGTGATGACGACATACGTGGGGCCGTGTACACGTGATCCGTTCACCTGTGCCCAACCTGTTTATCTCTGCTGCTGCTGTGACTCGCTGCTTAAGGATACATTTAAACCCGCGTCGTTTAGACTGGACGTTTGACTTTTAACTTGTTTCGCCGAGTGAACGCGTCAGGTTACCGCCCTATTTGTACGTTGTTCATTTTTTTGATAAAGGTTTTGTTTTAAGTTTTTAGTCGCCGATTCTGTGGACTTCGAACTCGGTCGGGTACCTGACTCAAACAAGGAAGTCCAGTCTGTTGAACCCTTCGTTGATGAAGTCAGCGGGCCCATTGTAAATAACAGTAAACGAGCTCGCTTGGCTATTGTGAAAGGCGATCTTATTCTCTATGTCGCTGGCTTGTGACAATCCTTGGCTGTTTGCGGACATCTAAACGGGATAAAGCCGCTTCCTCCACCCTCCCCGGCACAAGGTGCAGTGTTTGTTGATGTTGAAAAGCGTGCCTATCAAGATAATGATCATTTGACCACAGTAGAACAGTCTGTTACTATATAATTAGATCTGTTCTAATTAATTAATTGATTATTATTTGTATAACAATAAAAGCTAAGTTTTGTTTGCCCATCAGGCAGCATGGAAATCATTGTGGAATATTCAGTCACATAGGAGTTATTACATTTTACCTGTAAGCCCTACACTGACTTTTTTGTGTTTTCTATCTGTTTCAGATGAACATTTCTTGGGAAGACATGGATTCATCAGCCGAAAACAGTTCTATTGTTCACCTGGATGCACCAATTTTCCCAGACAAGTCACACATCTCCAACATGACCATTATTCGAACAAGCAATGGGTCAATCATCGAGAATCAGATGTTTTTAAACACAGTGGTTGCCCAGGTCCTCTCTGGGATATTTGTCTGGTCCGCCTTGCTCATAACGTGCCACCAGGTGAGTTTAAGAATGTCTCTAAATACTCATGCTTTGGGGAAACTTAAATCAATGCACCACATGGCACTAAGGCGTAATACAGGTTCCGAGCGCTGGCACTCAGAAATGTAAAAGTGTAATCAGAGATGTGTGGAGACTGACAGATTGCACCTCCACTGCCAGAGGACAGAATCACATTCTTATAGCTGTAAAGGATTATTACCTTAGAGCACAGTGTAGTGAATTCAGTGTCTCAGCTTACACTGCTCGTTTTCATACTCACAGTGACACTTTGCCTTATCTAGTCATACAGTATTTCCTTCTTTCCAGGTAGTATTATTCTTTCTACTTTGTGGTTACACTGCCCCACTGCATTATGGGAATGTGTTGCTTACTTTACAGTTGACGGTGACTGTCAGATTAAAATGGACGAAAATCCTTTAGCTGGTTAAAGGACAATGAATGCACAGCAAGCTCTCTCTATGTGGGGGAGAAAGATGGTCAGGAAGAATAAAAAGCTCAGCACGGCTCACCTTTACACAGACCTTTCATTGCTGCTGTAAATGAGTGTTTCCTCTTGTGTGGGTGAGTTTCCCGCAGTGCGCAGATGATAGCTTATCATTATGGTTTTAT
The DNA here is from genome assembly GCA_036023655.1 of Nannoperca australis. Lineage (NCBI taxonomy): Eukaryota > Metazoa > Chordata > Actinopteri > Centrarchiformes > Percichthyidae > Nannoperca > Nannoperca australis. The sequence continues at coordinate 90,259 of JAVQJD010052777.1, read as the reverse complement.
CATTTGCAGAGAATGCGGCAGGGTGCATTGTAGTATCAGCAGGGAAATCAATTGATATTGAGATAACATTTACAGCATTATAAAGGATGAGGGCGTTGGGTTTTTTTGTGCACTGTGGCTTTAATGTTGTGCAGCTGTAATATTTCCCAGGTTTAGTTGATTGAATATGCATCCGTCCAACATCCTCAGGATGGAAATCATACACCTGGATCAGATTATGTTAACGCATATGGTCATAGCTGTGACTTTTCTGTGGTGTTATTAATTAAAGAGTTGTTTGGGTAGCTTGAAGCATTTTAACACCATCACAAAGCATCAACATGTTGCATCCTGTGATTCAAAAACAATCCTTGTTCAGGGATTTGTGACTCTATCCAGCAAATTGGTTTCTATCTTTTTAATATAGTCCATGTTTGGGCAAACACTTGCCAGCAAGACATTTTAATTGAGCAAATAAATAGCAAGTGGACCACTGGGACAATGGAGCTGGTTTGCAACAGGCAACCCTTCTGTCACACAGTGAGAATGAAATGGTCTGCAGGACTAGTGTTGCAATGCTGATGGTGTTTCATCTGATTTGGCTCCAGAGGATTGCTATAGACGGTTAAACTCATATTCTGAATACTAAACACACTTAGACAATGACCGTAGATCCTTTTTGCTGTGAAGTCGCCAATGCTTTTTGGACTGGTAATTGCTGGAGTGTGGCTCATTTCTTCTGGTCCCATTGTAACTTATCACGTATCGTGTGCATCATGTTTGGCATCTAATTTTGTTATAATGCGTACAATCACCTCGGTTTTCTATCATATCTGTTTTCAAAATTCTGACTTCTCTGCCCCTTACTCTACTGTCAGGGCAGACGTTGCCTGAACCTTACTTTGGCTTTGAGCCATTATTCAGCATACATCTATGAATTACTGTCAGGTCAGCGTTATGGAGTCAGGGAAGACTTAGGTTTTCTGGCAGTTCAAGAAAATGGAGTACATCATTCTGCTTACCTTGACATGTAAAGATGGCCAAATGAATCACACCTCCACCCTCGCAGTAATCAGGCTTTAATGTGCAGCCTCTAATGGGCATTTAATCAAGCTGAAAGCGTCGAGCAGGGTGAGACTCTGGATGTTGTTTAGTTTGTTCCTATAAATGGAGGATATGAAAATTTGAAAATGTTCAGGCCCACTGATGGTACCTTTTTTTAAAAATTTGAATAGTACAAACTAATGTCAAGAAAATATTAAGCATGTGAGCCCAAGAATGAATGAAACTACTGTAGAGCTGCAACAACTGAATAGAAAATGAATCTGCCAATATTATTATTATCATATTAGTAATTTTTCAACACAAAATGTCAACCATTAGCTAAGAAATTAGATGATTTGCTGCTTTTTGTCATATCTGATTGTTAACTGCATATTTTGGGGTTTGGGACTGTCAAGTAAAACAAGCAATTTGAATAAATCATCTTTGCCTTTGGAAAATGATAGCAGTCTATACCTTTCACTTTTTTCTGACATTTTATTGTCAAAACGATGAATTAATTGCAGCCCAAAACTACTTTTATGTTATAATTACAAAAATTCAAAATTTTTCTATAAATAATTATTGTCACTTCCTATTTATCTACGAAATACAGTGGGGGATATCTAAAAACCAGTGCAATCAAGTGTAATTCAATACAGTAGTCACCAGTTTGAATACATTAATGGTTAAAAGAACAAAGAGGATGTATCTTTATTATTCCTTGTTGTGTGTGTCTGTGTGTGTCTGTGTGTGTATATATGTGTGTCTGTGTGTATATATGTGTGTCTGTGTGTATATATGTGTGTATATATGTGTGTGTGTCCGTGTGTGTCTGTGTGTATGTATGTGTGTGTGTGTGTGTGTGTGTGTCTGTGTGTATGTATGTGTGTGTGTGTGTGTGTGTGTGTGTATATGTGTATATATATATATGTGTGTGTGTGTGTGTATATGTGTGTATATATATATATATATATATATATGAAGTCATGGCTAATGTTATATAGAGAGAGTCTATACGATTGCCTACCTATTGAGTAGTTGTTCCAGCTGAAGTTGGTCATTTTGATTATCAATTATCAGAAAAGATATATATCACAATATACTAATCAATTAATCGACGAGTTAATTATCTGACGAGGTAACACATGAATATGGTAGTGATGATGTTTTCGTTCTCTTTAGTGAGTTATTAGTCAGCATCGACGGTAGCCTGGTGTGTTTACTAGGATTGCCACCTCATACTCAATTAGTTGACTAATAGCTCATGAGCGTCTTGGTCGGCATAAAAATGTTCGTTTGTTAGTCATTTTTTTTTAATTGTCTTTATGAAGAGTGAGTCATCAGTCATCAATGAGTCAACGATTGCCACATCTGTGGCATCACAATAACATTCCCTAATATCCTTAGGCCTTTATTAAGTGCTACATTTTAACAGCTCTTTGTGCACGACTGCAGTCATCTGCAGTGGGACAATAATACTGGAGAAAGAGAAGAGGCTCTGTGTATTAGTCAGAGAAAAATTTATGTATTTGAGGATGAATTACATTTGCAATATTATAAACTATTGACATATTTCCATTCCATATTATTTGTTGGATCAGAGATGTTGTCATGGTTTCCCCACAGCTTTATGTTGCAACCGCTTTTTGATTATTTAACATTGGTGAGATTAACAACCCTGCAGTCATCTGCCAGCTTTACCTGAGACCATCAAGAGGGATAATTCACCTGCACTTTACTTGCTTCCACTATTGACATACAGACCAGACCCTGCTGTATTTGTTTGAGATCAGAATGGATAAGCCAGTCCTCACCTCAGAAAAAAATCTGTAGATTAATCAATAATGCAAGTAGCCTCTAGGTGCCGCTCTAGTCAGGTTATTCCAATTCTGAAGACCATTGTTTTGTTACATATTTTATTAACGTGAAGGGATTTTCACGTGTTGGCTACAGTATATCATTTTGTTTAATCTTGTATGTGATTAACAGAAATTACATATTACAATGCAATGTTTTTCATATGCTGTTTGTATTTTCTTTGTAGATCTATACACACCTTCGATCCTACTCTGTGCCCAATGAGCAGCGCTACATCATCCGCATCCTGTTTATCGTGCCAGTTTATGCTTTTGATTCTTGGCTCAGCCTGCTCTTCATCAGCAACGACCAGTACTATGTCTACTTTGATTCTGTTCGAGACTGCTACGAGGGTAAATGTTACAAGCCCTCCACTTTGCATTACCTGACTGATAATAGTCGTTGTTTCCCAGCCCCCATATTTGAGGTGGTTTCCAGGAAAGGAAAGACAAGGAACTGAGCAAACTAGTTTTTATCACCAGTCATTGTTCTCATGTTGGTAGGAGGTGGAATTGGTTTATAGTATATAGGTTTATAGTGTTGTAAATAAAAACAAACACACACAATGGTCTCCTTTTTAGATAAGACCATTTTTTATACATGTGTAATTCTGCTTTGGTTTTCAGTATTCAAATATTACATGAACCCTGTTCTGTAGATTGTAGTTTAATTGCCTTTAAATTATATATTGAAGTTTTAAAACCAAAGCACTTCACCAATGCAAAGGTAAATCATATGCAGAATGGATTACAAGTCATTTGAGAAAAGGGAAAAGTAGGAAATACATTATTCAGGAGATTAGTTTACAGTTTGCAGGCCAATTTTGTGGCTGATTGATAGTGCAGCGCATCAGAAAGCAGGGAGACTGGAATACCACCAGCGGCTACAGCTAAAACATAATGAACCTTCTCTTGACTGGACACCAACTGCATTAGCTTCACTTAATCCCTCCTTAAATAGCAACAAAGGATTAGGAAGGGATTTCCAAGACACAGAACCCTTGGAAGCTTCTTAATGTAAGGACTGAAACATTTATTGTTCCAAAATGTAGGACTAATTCTTTTATCATGTGGACGTTTTCTCCTTTAAAATGATTTGACTTTTTAAAATGAATTTATATTTGAAGGTGGCAATAAATTATTCTACTGTTAAAATCAAGCCATGAAACATGTATGGTACAGGGTTTAAAAAAGTAACTTTTCTTTCTGTTACAGCATTTGTCATTTACAATTTCCTGAGCCTGTCCTTTGAGTATCTGGGAGGAGAGAGTGCAATCATGTCAGAGATTCGAGGGAAGCCCATACAGTGAGTGTTCCCTCATTCCAATTCTCCATTTAGTTGTGGCATACATTTACATTTATAATAATATATATATATATTCAAAATAATAAGTTGACGGAAGTAGTAAATACATCAGAGATGTTTCATTTATATCACCTTCTCGTGAGCTCAACTGGGGAGAAAACTATGTCATGGTTTTGTCTTCATGTTTACAATCACAAAAGGTGCAATCTGTTTCCCACTGCTAAATTTGCATTTAGTTTGAGCGACGTAGTGAAAGAGCATGCAATAAACAATGTTTAAATTAACGCGTTGTTAATCTGTGACAGATCCTTTATCTCAGAGCTTTGACCAGCCATAGATAGGCTGGGATATATGGCTGACTCAGCCACAGGGCAGCAGCTCTTTGCCAGCTTCTTAGCACAGTGAAGACGCTAATGTTGAGCCCTGATAAATGATGGCATTGCTTAACACCAGCTACTGGAGACCAGGCCTAAATTCTACATCTTGTTTTGAAAAATGATCACTGCTCTGCCTTGTTGTTACACATTCTATAGGATTTCCATAGACATCCCATATTTTCTTTCTTAAATCAGTAACAATGCCACATTTCTGTCAATGATTTAAAATGATTTAAATCTCCGAAAAGCATTTAACACAAGGCAAAGTCTTGATTAAAGTAAGAGCATAACTTATATTGTTAGAAGTTCAAGTTGAGTATATTTTAATCAGCAGATTAAGTAGATTTTGTTTTTACTTTATGTATATATGCCATTACCATGCTCACAATCTACACGTTAGCATGTTAGAAACATGGTCACAGTATTTTAGCACCACATAAAGCCTATTGAAATTCATATTGTAAATCAATATTAAGATGAAGTTTAATGTGTCATATTCCCATTAATAAAATAGATTAAGCGTGAGCACAGTTTCTGTGGGAACTCTTTTCACTCTGCAGACAGCTCCCAATTTGTTTCTCAAATTCAATTTCACTGAATATTCATTCTCTTAATTGCAAGTGATGAGAATGCATTTGAGTGTTTGGGCATCCTTAATCTATCTGTCTTGGTTACTAAGAAGAAAAAGACATGCTAATCAAAACACATAGATGTGTAGACATTAGGCATGTAATGAAATATTGTTTAAAATGAGGACAGTACCTTTACACAGACTAGTTGGCAGCAGGAAAAGCTCCTAAAGTTCTCTGACTGAGACCTTAGGGTTATGAGGCTGAAGGATCTGCAGTTGCATCAGACTGATTGTGAGCTGTTATTTACGATGAGTTTAGTCACAATCCTCCTGACTGCTGTCTCCAGGCTCAGTCCTACAGCAGAATCAGTCTTTCTCATCATTTTATTTATTGCATCTGCCTACCACAACCCCTAAACTACCTCCTAAACAAAACACCAATGACCTGGAGTCACAATATAATAAACAATTCTGCATACATCTTACATAAGCTGCAATCAGAGCTTCCTCAAGAATTCCTCAGTATTGTGATATCCTCCAGTTTGTTGTTGATGTTGTCCAAGACTTACAATCTACTGTCTCACATAACACCTTGACCTACATGTTATGTTACACATATTGCTCTATAGACACACTAAATTAACAGCCATATTTGTTTGGCATGAATGCTCCAAATATCAGTACTTCCTATTATAAAAGTAATACAATGAAGTTTATTGTATGTGCATCAGGAATTTTACATAACTGCACACAATGTGGTGTAAGCAGCTTGTCTTTCAGTTTACATGACTGGCTTTTGTATAGCTCTAAATAAGTCCCAGTTGGGATGTTGTCATGTAGGCAGCTTAACATGACCAGTATATTCTCAATCCTTTACATTTTGTCAATTGTCAGCACCAGTTTTGGACAATTCTTTACGCTATAAGCTTTATTAGATTTTTCAGATTTTCAGATTTTTGTGCCAACATGTAAGTAAATAATGTGGTCAATGTGGTATGAACACCTTTCAATACATTGCAGTGGTGCAAGTACAGCACCATTGAGAAAATATACCATAGAACTGATTGCCATTGATTAATCTGCCAATGATTTTTTTGACTAATCAGTTAGTTGTTTTTTTTATGACATTTTATAGACAAAGTGCCTATCACTAACGCAGGGTGACGTCTTCAAATGTTTTGTTTTTGTCTGTCCAACAGTCCAAAACCCAAAGATATTGCATTTGCAGTTGTGTAAAACTGAGAAAAAACAGCAAATCCTCACTGACGTTTTTAGAAGCAGATGTTGGGCATTTTTGCTTGAAAGATTACTCCATCAATTAATTTCCTGTCAGTTGACTAATCGACTTACCAACTAAATGTTATTAATTTTAATGTCACAGAATACTGAACGTGTAAGTAAGCCAGTGATTATTGTATGGCTGTTGTATTACATCATATGTCAATTAATACATATGCCTTGTATGCCTGCTTCTGTTATCTGATGCAAAATATATGACACGACTCAATAGCTCATCATTTCCTGTTGTCTTCATAGGTCAAGTTGTTTGTATGGTACCTGCTGCCTCGTTGGAATGAGCTACTCCATCGGCTTTTTAAGATTCTGCAAACAGGTGAGCTTCAATCATCCCCTTATCTCCACACTAGACACATTCCCTTTGACCACAGAAATACATTTACACTTATTGAAAGTAAGAATTTTTGTCTTTAAACAAACAAAAGTCACTGCACTGTAAATTGCCATTCTGTCCAGAACTCCAGACTTCTTATAAATGACAGCTGTTATAATCGGCTGTGTGCTTTCCAAAGGATAACATCCACTGGTTTAAAAAAAAGGAAAACAAAAGCAATTGAGGCCAGGTGAAAGCAGCTTGATAATAAACACAGAGCGATGATATGAGCTGTCAGCGCAGAGCTCCCTCCCATTGTCTTGGGATGCCGCACAAGCTCCCAGTCTAACGCTGATGGAAATTGGAACTGAGAGTTATGTCTTCAAAACAAAATACACGGTGAAATGAACATTTCTTTTTTTTTTTTTATAAGGGGCAAGTGATAACCACTCAATGCGCCTTCACATGAATCCTATGTGAAGTGTTTGTAAAAGTAAAAACCTTGCAAGTTCTCTCTGTTGGCACATCTGAAGTTAGTCTTAGTTAAAGTATATTTCTGTGTGAGAGGACAAGATCAGCATAGCAGATTCTAGAGTATTGTACATTGTAGCATTGTGCTAAAGTAGCCCATCAGTTTTGTTGGAGTTTGCTGGGTTGAGAGCAGTCAAAGTGTTGGCCTAGGGGAAGGGCTTAGCACTGAGATTTCTGATTTTAAAATAGGTTATCCTTATTAACATTCGTTGAATAGAACATTTCAGAAATCAATATATCGAACACGGAAATTATTAAATGCTGTTTCGCAGATAAACTCCCATGAAGCGAGTGACTAATTGCATGCAAAATAATGATTAAATGCTGTCGTACATATCATTTATTCTAACTGGATTACTATAGCACTTATTATATTGATCATATCATGTTGGGAGGGTAAAACATTAAAATTCTTCGCACATTTTGGGGAAGCTTCAGTGTGTGATTAGAGGAGAGGTTAACAAATGAATCACAGATATGGAAAAGCAGCCTAGAGTTATGGTGGTTCTTGGAGATAAGGTTAGAGGATAAGCTGCTCTTGCATCCTAAACAGTTTTTTTGACATTTCAGTTTTAAGTTCTTCATCATGTTGTACGACAATTTGGGGTCCTCATTTCTTGAAACTGTGCAAATGTGTAATCCTGTGGACCCCACGGGCAGCTGGCGCTGGTGAGGGCCACTGGGGATCCAAATAAATAAACAATAAATAAATTGCATGTGGCTGTGACCAAGAAATATTTGTAATTCTGGTAGCGTGAACCAGGTGCTAAAACTGAAACTACATTGGTAAACCTACATTATCATACTATCATACATACAATACATTATTTGTAAGAGTTTGTGGCAGGTGACGTTGAGTTGAAGTTTAATAGTGGCAAATCACAAGAGCACCTCTCAACCCCTTTACCAAACATGTGCAAGTGTAAAAAAATTGAAAGTTAAGACCCTTAATATATTTGGCTCTTCTACATTTCTTTCACCACCCAAATGTAATTATTTAGCAGTGGCATGGGTGTTTTTTATGATAGGTTAGTTTTATTTATTTATTTATTTTAAAGGGAAGTTCAGCAGCATGAATACACAAGCAGTTAATATAAAAAAAGGATGTAGAGCAGAAGTTTTATCAGAAAGGCCTCTGAGAGTTTCCTTGCAGATATTAAAGATGCAAAAGAAGACAGCAGCACAGAGGCCGGGAGGAGAGTGTGAGGCAACACCACAACATAAACAATGACCTTGTGGTGTGAAACACAGATTTCATTATTAAAATGTTGGCGATTTTCAAATTGATTAGCTTTGAGAGAATTGTAATACACAAAATAGAGAGGTGTTGCTGTTAATTAGGACTCAGGAGAAAATGTAAATTAAGTTCTGTAGATTAAACCAGCCACTCGTGAACTGTTGAAGTGAACTCCGAAGAAGAATTATTACAAAAAGAAAAAGCTACGGGTCATTTCAAGCTGGGAATTCTCTTTGAGACATAATTTAGTATTGTAATTGAACACGGGCAGGTTGCTAACAAAATATGGGAAGAGTTAAATGTTGTGAATTTAACATGTGCATATTATCCTAAATTCCCATAAACATTTGATGCACAAGTTTGTAATAGAGCTGTTATTCAAGCTGTTGACAAGTATGCAGAATTAACATGTCCTCTTATCTTACATTCGTATTGTGCAGTGTACACTGACTCTCACATGTAGCTTAGTATTAAAGTTTATTACAAGGTCTGTATAGTGTCTGTATGCATGGATGCAGTTGCTAACTAAATTAATTGGCTGCTGAAACCCCAGTTGACTTTTAATCCACTGGCATTATGAAGGTGCATTGTGTTTTGAATATCAAGCGTGTCTGGAAGTATCATGCAATATGTATTTGCTTTTGAGAATATTCAGAGTGACAAGCTGGCATTAGAACAGGCATGAGGCAACCAAAGACTGTCGGTACTAAAAGCTTCAAAGTGAATCAGTAATCAACAATAAAATGATTGTTGATGTCATTTTGTCAAGCCCACCACAGACTCTGGCCATTCTAAACAGTCTTCCTCTGGCTAATCAAGTTGAACACTCCTGGTCTGTTGCTTTCAAGTGCCGCAACGGTGATGAGAGTTTAGAGCAGCCTCTGTCAAATTGGTTGGTTCAGGCTTCAATACACAACACAGAGGACACGGATGGATGGGTGGGTGGGTGGATGGATATCTAAAGCTCTCTATATCTATCTATATATCTCTGTATATGAGATATAGATTTCTCTGGCACAAAAAGTGTTAACGGGGCATGATCTGGTAGATGGATTCAGAATCAATCTACCAGCTCACTAATTAACATGTTGTAACTTGTTTGTTTATTCTGTACCAAAAACTGAAGTTTAAAAAGATCAGTGAGCAAATCTTTTTCATCTAATTGGATCTACAAACAGATTCTGATGTCCTTCTTTGTCCTTCATCCTCCCTGTCCTAGCTTGTTTGGGTGTCTCATTCTGAATTGTAATTTCTTCCCCAGGCGACTCTCCAGTTCTGCGTTGTCAAACCCATCATGGCAGTCATCACTATCATCCTGCAGGCCTTTGGCAAATATCACGATGGAGATTTTAAGTGAGCAGCACCTCTCTTTCCTTTTCACTCTTTATGTATCTTACGCAGCCATGTCATTGCCAGCAGGCTTGTTTGCTGTTTATGTGCACATGGAAACAGTTTGCAAAAGGAGATAATTATATCACCTCTCCACAGTTGGCACGATGAAAATGTTTAGAATTGAAGGGTTTCATTTCAAGCAGAAAGTGCTGGGTTCAAACTTTCCTGGGAGAGTGTGCAGGTATTCCACTGCATGTTGTACCAGTTGTTGCTGTCCTAGCCATAATCAAAGCCTTTTGGGTATTTTTGTTATTGCAACGAATAATTCAGGCCTTTGTGAATTATGAACTAAAGAATTTATATCTCTTTATATGAAGTTTTCCCCAAACTTATAAGTGTTCTGAAATGAAGACCCTTAATTCTTATTATATGCTGCACTCAGTGAAGCACAGTGTTCTAAGGGAAGATGCATTGTTTCATTTCATACTTTCACTTCGGATGTCAGGTGATACAAAGACGGGGATAAATTGCAGACCTTGTATTTTCAGTCGCACCAGATGAGCCAATACGGGTCTCAACAGAATATGGAGAGGGTAATGCGTTCAATAAAATTGTATCTTACATGTTATCAAAAGCTATAAAATCTCTTTCTGAAGATTCAGCTGTGACAACACTTGTTTCTTAACTACTCAGAAGAAGCACAGAGCTCGATGAGGGCTCGAGCCAGAAGTTTCCAATCAGCTTTCTATCATCACCCTCTTACTGTCGAGCTAAAAGAAAGCCCTGATTAAATTCTTCCGGTTTATTTCTTCATATACTTCAACAGCAAAATTAGCAGGCAGGAATAAGTCTCTTTATTTCATGCCTTTCTTTAAGATCTGTAGCAAGACCATGATGATTCACAGATTGTTTACTTATACGCTTTCAGCCAACCATTCACTCTATACTGCATGGGAGTAATTAGCGTAGTCACAGCTGAGTCCTCAGAGATGCTCACTTGAATACAAAGAGGGTATAAAGGCAGTCTGACAATGAAATATAGACAAATCTGTCTGTTTATCGGTTGCATCCCGACATAAGAAGTACATGGTAAGAGTGAGAGCATTATGGCTGAAAATGTAATCAAACTTAAGCTACCAGTCTCTTTCATTCAGCCCAAAGTAATGGATGGATTAAAAACATGAATGAATTGTGAAGAAAGTTGCTGCGTGCAGGTTCGTCATGTGATCACCGGTAGAAAAATGTAATATTGTTGTAAATTTACTAAATATGCAATTGTATGCATGTCATGTTCCTTTTTTCCATGCAGTATAAATGGAGGGTACCTATATATCACAATCATCTACAACTTCTCAGTCAGCCTCGCTCTCTACGCTCTCTTCCTCTTCTTCTTCGCCACAAGTGACCTACTCAGGCCGTACGAACCGGTGCTCAAATTCCTCACAATCAAATCTGTCATCTTCTTATCCTTCTGGCAAGGTAAGTTCATTCCTCTACTTTTTTTTTTTAACCAATACATAAAAGTAAGAATTGCTAATGAAAGGTTTGTTGATTTTGTAGGAATGGTCCTCGCCATCCTGGAGCGCTGTGGCGTAATACCGAACGCGCTCTTCATCGACGGACAAGAGGTCGGCGCTGGCACGGTGGCAGCAGGCTGGCAGAACTTCATCATCTGCATCGAAATGTTCTTTGCTGCTATTGCACTCCGTTATGCCTTCACCTGCACGGTCTACCAGGAGAAAAAAAATGAAGTTCCAGGTGAGAGCCATAGTCCATACAGACAGTGATGTGTACGTTGACATGTTCCAAGATTAACTGCCCTTCTCCCCCACAGAATGACAGGCTTGAAAGCGTTAACAGTAACAGCAATTGCATTGCTTTGTGCCTTTTGCAACCATTTAAGCCAGTCTTGTATATACTACAAATGTACAGTACCAGTCAAAAGTTTGGACACACTTTCCCAGTCAAGTGAATGGTACTGTACATATTTACAAATTTGTACTTGTAGTATATGTAGTGCTGCCTTGATCAATGTGTTAGGTTGGAAGTTAGCAGGGGCCTTCGTCTGCCTAAGGACACACATTGTTACTCGTGGCTCAGAGGACAGTTGCCAGTAAAGCGATGTAGAGGAAGATGAAGAGCAGTTCACAGCCGCTGTACAAAAAGCTTACAGGGAGCAAGCAGCACCCCTTTGATGTCCATGCTGCTTGCAAGTAAAAGACAAACGGAAATCATGGGGAAAAAGCCGTCCACAGCAATATCAATAATGTTGCCATTTTCTCCTGCTGTAGGAAAACCTCTTGTCTCCTTGAGCTGCAGAACAGTCAGAAGTTCTAAAAGTGATACAGAAAACTGAAACATTTCTGTGTCTCAACTTCATATCACCATTTGTTGTGGGTTTTTTCAATCAAGATGAGAATTAAAAAGAAGAAATAATTGGATGAAATTATTGGTTTTCATCCAGAATAAAAATAATCTTGCAGCTAATAGTCCATTCCATTTTTTCTTTTGTTTTATTGCTTCAGCTATCCTGTCCCCCTCCCATACCTAAACTTCATGGCACTTACATTGACACTTTAGTTCTGCTGCTGCACCCCCAGGCTCAGGTGTTGATGTGTGAGGTTGCCACACCTCTGCTTCACCATTCCTCTGCTTCAACCCTGTGGAGCGGGCAGAAAGGCTGTAAGCCCCCCCCCCCCACCTTGCCCTTTCTTTTGCCACCTCCATGAGCCGATCCAGACAGCACGGCCAGTGACCCTAAAACAGAAGTCTGCCGTCTCTCTCTCTCTCTCTCTCTCTCTCTCTCTCTTTCTCTCTCTTTTTGGCCTGGGACACCCTTTTAGTTCTGGGGTGATTTCAACCTGGCTCACCACTGAGTGCTAAGGGACCATTAGTGGAGATGTTGGCTGTGAGTGAATCCAGTTCAGACTGCAGCCTGAAAGAAATAAATCATGTCTATTCAGTGTTTGTTTTTTTTGTTTTTTATTCCAAACTGACTGTCTCACATTGAATAGTTTACAGTAACACTGAAACAAGTAGGCAAGAAATTGATACTTATCGTTAATCTCCCAATGTCCTTGTTCCTGTGTTGTTGTTGTTGTTGTTGTTGTTCTAGAGAACATCCCACCTATGCACAGCATTTCCAGCGGTTTGAAAGAGACCATAAACCCGGGGGACATGGTACAGGATGCTATCCACAACTTCTCCCCGGCCTACCAGCAGTACACCCAGCAGTCCACACAGGAGGTGGTCCAGCCCAGTGCAAACGGAAAAGTGTCCACGGGCAATAAGAGCTCCCGCAAGTCTGATAAAATTATGCTGATTACCTCTGATGATGAGTTTTAGGCATTTTTCCAACAAGATCCAGGTGTTTGTGTCCTTGTGTCTCTGACCCCCTGGGGAAACAGCTGCATGGCATCTCGCTCAGAGCTGGATTAAATCCAGGTGTTTCATTTTCATTATCCTAGTATTTAAGATGGACTGCTTACTTCTGTACTGTTTTAATGAATAATCCAAGCATCAAGAGGAGGATGAAATTAATGATAGTTTTCAGAATAGATAGCTCAGTTATCAGAGAACTGATCTGTCTCCATCTGGGCAGTAACAAGTACAGGAAAATGACATGTCACCTTCACTGTTATCAGAGAAGTCTGCAGCTGTACATTTTCTTCAAATCAAGCTGCTGGTTGTTCAGCAGTGTCCCTAATCCTGATTCTGTATCTGTCATTATGTCAGTGCTCGGTCTCTGGCCATCTGAAGTGTGTTCCCTCTGATTCATGTCACTTTTGAAGAGGAGATGATTAATATGTGACTCCAGGTGGGAAGCAGGGAAGGCAGCAATGGCTGGAAATGACACTTCATGGACTGTCTCTCGCATCTGCTTGTTTGAAGTATTTGTTGAGCATTCCTCTGCATGGTTTCCTGACAAATGGAAAGATTCGTTCAAAGACACATTCGTTTTGGAGCAGGCACTTCAAACTGCAGACTACAGCACTTCGCAATCCTTTGTATCTACCGTAGTACGGACAAATTGGATAAACCTGTCCCCTACAAAGTGGGAGTTGTAGTCTTCTCATTAATTTTCCCAGCATGCTAAAGAGTGTAATTCAGTGCCACTACACCGCTGTTCAACAGACGTTAACAAATTTCCTTTTTGCAGTTTCTGCACTATTATAAATACTTCCTTTTTGTGTTTGGCATATTCATGTTCAATAATTCCATGTTCCAGGGATTATGAATTATGTACAGAATTTGATTGGTGTAAATTGTGGTGTTTTAGTATGTTCTATTTGTGTGAAAAAATTTGTATGGATAATGAATTTGGAAGATCTTAATGTATTTAATGTGTGTAGTTCAGGCATAATCAAACCATACCAAAATCTCTACACTAGAAATGTTATCTGTTTATGTCCCACGGGAGACATAGATTTCTAAATATTTTAGTTATTGGAGACCAATTTTGTACATCAAGTCATAGTTTGTTTTAATTTTGATACCCTCTTGTGCCAATGATAGCTGTCTTTCTGGGAGAGCAGAGATTAATTTACAGTTGGGTACAAAGTAATATTTGAATATATCCAAAATATGTGGCACTCGTGCAAAATTAAAGAATTGTTTTTCCTTGTGTAACTTGCTGTGTTGAACTGGGTAAATATGTGCTTCACAACGAAGGAAGAAGTTTTATTTAGAAGTTTAAAAAAAAAACTAAAAAAAACAGACACATCAGACCTATTTATAGGAATAATTTACCATACTTTAAATCAGAGCAGAAACAAATACAGATCTTTATTTGTACATGAGGGTAGTTCATTGAGAAAACATGTAAATAAATGAATGTAAAATAATTTAGGTGTTTTCTTTAATAAAATTACACAATTCAATGAAATAAATATAAAATATGTATGAGCAGTTCTGAAGGGTACATACTCACTTAATGCTGCCTTATTACTGTCCTCGTTTACAGTCACTGACAGTCACTCATAAGCCTCAACATGTTACGAGACTAGAACAAGGGAATCCATATATCTGTAAAGTACAAACTCAACATAGAAACCACTGCTGTCGAACTATAATTCTATGTATTTCACCCACACCCATATCAACCATATACATGCTCAATTCCTTCTATTAACACTAAAATTGACTTATTACATGGCTAAAATTAAATACTATAGCTTGTAGGACTGGCAAAGCTTGTGTGTGAAAACGTATTTAATCAGACATGTTTTCAGGATGAAATTTTAAATTAATAACCTTGAATTTCTAGTCAAGATATACGAGCTATGTCATTTCTATACAAACATTTGCAGTTTTCAAGGTTCATATAAGAATGTAAAATAACCAATGATATCTTAAACGGTTCCCTTACAGCTCCTTGGTATAACAAACTTCAGTCACCTCAACTATGGGAAGAAAGAAGGCTGTTGAGACCAAGTTTAGTAAACATCCGTGGTAGGTAATGTTGTACAACGCTCCCTAGAATGAAAAACCTGCAGGTCTGCCTTTATTTTAGCAACAACAACAAAGTGGCTTGTAGAAAATGTTAAATTTTATATCTGGCAAATATTTGCTTGTGATAAGCTAGCCTAAGAGCAGCACGTGTTTGAGAGCATGAATGGACCTGTGCTTGGTCACACTGGATGTTGGATTGAAAACAAACAAACTTGATTCACCTGGAGAGAGGTTTGTCTTTTATTATGGAACGATATGGAATTATATACTTATTATATATTTTATTATAATTATTTATACATTTATTGAAACATTTCAGTTATTTTTAAGGTGTGCTGCCACAAAGCATCCACCTTTAGATCCAAATACAGTAACGAGTGCTCAAATTAAACTGCCTCATTTTACAGCATTTTATTTTGAAACTTTACCACAAGAGGTCACTGTGATGATTGTCAGAAAACACTTCAAGCTGTATTTTCTTGTAAGATAATGAGCTGAAAAATGACTTGTGTAAACATTTATCTATTTGTTCCTCTCACTCGATCTTGACTCAGG
Source organism: Nannoperca australis (assembly GCA_036023655.1). Taxonomy (NCBI): domain Eukaryota; kingdom Metazoa; phylum Chordata; class Actinopteri; order Centrarchiformes; family Percichthyidae; genus Nannoperca; species Nannoperca australis. The sequence continues at coordinate 74,411 of JAVQJD010052777.1, read as the reverse complement.
CTTGAAACAGACCTCAAACACGAGGTCTGGGTGGAGAGTCTTTAGCAGCTTTGGAATTCTTTTCTGGTAAGGTTTCTTAGCGGTTACAAAATCATTATCATCATTCAATATTAGGCCATTTAAAATCTGATCACATCAGACCAATGTGCTCTCATGTTGAATTATGTATAATTGTTTTCAATATTTGAGATCATTGATTTTCGTGCCAAAGTAAATGTTTGGCATAAAGTTCCATTAAAATGATCCAGAAATTATGTAGAATTGGTATTCATTTTGCACAAATAATTTGACTTCCAACCTCTCAGTTAATTACATTTAAATTTGAAGTGCATGTTGTCACACACTAATATAACAAAATTACAAGTAAAATATGATCGATGCACATGTGCTCTTTACTATCATTGTGAACCTGCAGTCAGAATGTCATTTCCCTGTTCTTAAACAGTTAATTCTTGACTGGTACAGATAATAAGCTGCAGCTGAATGTAACCCTAGTCACGGTCTGTCCAATGTGTGAATAGACAAATGGTAAATGTGCTGAGAAGAGCATCTCATGGGGTATAAATACTCACAAAGAAGACTTAAGTTATGAGAATAGTTTTCTCATTGTAAATGTGAATACAACTTTTTCAGAAAAAAAGTCAGCATCGACATAATTAGACTTCAAAGAATGATTACATATTCACACCACTCCCAGGATAGTAAAAGACATAAATATAGAAAAATATGTAATATATATTTTTATATATATATTTATATAATGTATATGCATATAAAACTAAGTATCAGAAAGAAACATAGGATGTATCAATATAGAAACCAAGTGAAAATTCAATATGAGAGTAAGAACACAGCAATGCCCCTGCTTAAAACTCACAGCAGGTTGTACAGCAGCAAAGTTCCCCATACTGTTCTTTGCAGCTATGGAACAGGGGAAGAACAGTCATGTCCTCTTAGCCAAGAGAATATCCTGACATGAACAATCTCTATTTACTTCACTCCAAATTAGGAATGGATCCTCGTTAAGAACGGCTTGGTTTCAAGTGAATTTCCTATTTAAATATCTCAAAATGTAGGAGGGAGAAGGAAGGTTTACTGCATTTTGTTGACATGACACCACTGTTTCTAGAGATGGGTGTCAGGAGTTCTCTTGCAGAAGAGTGTGTCAAAAGCAAAGTAAATAGCTACTGTTTCAGAGTTAACCAACACCAGCAGCAGCACTTCTCATGACCCAGCAGTAGGAATGATACCTATTTGGACGGAGTTCTCAATGTAAAGTGACAACGGAGGCAGTGGGAGCTTTATCATTTCAGTAATCTGTAATATACAGGAAGTAAGTTGAACTGCATTTCACTTGTAAGGACCTCTCTCATTATCACTATATCCAATATGGATTATCTACCAGTGAGTGGCATATAAAGGAAAGAGGCGTCACCCAATCAGTGCTGCGGCATACATCAGAAAGTATACCATCCTTAGTTACATTAGGCTCGACCTTGCATTATGGGGGCACACCACATTTAATCATCGTGCAATTAAGCTCCAGTAACTTCAGAAATACAAGAATAGCTTCTATCTGTCAACTTCTCCAATTTCAATAATCAGTTGCCCTGTAAATAGTTTGGTTTTATACTGTATCTTAACAGTTTCCTTTTAAGTGCTATATAATGATGTCAAATCCTCTGAACCCAAACTTAAAAACTGCCAAATTAGACCACCATCAGCACATGTATTTCCTGAAGTTTACTGACTGCTGTTCTCGAACATCACTTCCTAACTACTAAATAAGCAATTAGGCATGACTGACCACTGAGCAAAACTTTGCACAACCAAGACAGAAATAGAAACAGTCGCTTATCACGAGTAGAGCCCTTCAGCTAAACATTGGACAGTTATCAAACTCCATAGTGCAGTGCTCTCCAAGGGGGGCCACAGAGAGCCATGTGTAGGAATATTATCACGCCAAACAAACACTACAACAGGTGATTTTACTGCTTAGCACTTTCCAATAGAGAAGAAGAGGAACTAATCAGTGAAAACATCTGTTGTTGTTTTTGGCTGACTGTTAAAGGCAACTAGGAGACCTCAAAGCTGGGACGATAAATCCTCTTTTTGTTAAGCCACATGCTAGAATTAGATAATGTATAGTCACTCACAGACACTTTTAAGGCAACAGCTTCAAAGGCTCAACTTACATTGAGACACTTCTACGGAAAGAAAATGTAATTCGGCATAGGCTACAAATAACTTTACTGTCACAAATGTGCTACTTGAATCTCTCATGTTTTACGTTGAATTGCATTAAGTGTAAGAGCTGTCCTAGGCCAGTGCTGCCCCAATAAGGCATGTCAAATACTTTTTCACACTGGAGTAAAAGCAAATCTTTGCTATCAGTCATGGAGGAAGGGTCACAGAGGCCCAATACCCTGCCGGTGCTGGGGGTTGGGGAGGGGGTTTTGCACAGTGCACAGACAATGTAGATTGTGTAAGAGAGGCAGAAGGCGGGAGACATAGTTGTGAATGCAGCATAACATCACATATAGCTTGCCACCCCATTCAATCCCTCAGTCTAACTACTGAGCGTCCTCTCAGTACAGGATGAGTGGGTTGAGGCTGGGTCAGAACCGGGAAGGACCAGGCAAGAGGAGGAGAGCCCAGTCCTGTCAACACTAGGAGTGAGCCGAGAACGGGGTCGGGCTGGAGTTGTTGTGGTTGGCGGACTTGACGATGGTGATGACGCTGGTGGTGGCCACCTTGCCCGGCGAGAGGGGCCCGCGGGTCACAGTCCTGGCAAAACACTGCAGGGTCTCATACTTGGCTCGCAGGGCATCCAGCTCCAACCTCATGCTGGCATTCTCTCGGGCCAGCTTGTCCACCTCATGCTGCAGCTCTGACTTTTGTCTCTCCAGCTCCTCCTTCTGGGTGACGCGTTTGATGCGGCAGCTGGCGGCGTAGCCCCGGTTCTTCAGGGTCCGTCGCCGCTGCTTCAACCGCACGACGTCCTCCTTGGTCAGCCCACGCAGGTGCTGGTTGAGCTCCCGCACGGACATGGCAACCAACTCGTCGTCGCTGAGCGCCGGGGCATTCTCGCCCGCCTCCTTCTTGACCTGCAGGACGTAAGCAGCGGATTAAGAACCACACCATGTCTGGAAACACTTCTCAAACTTCTCACACTTACCTTTAAAGCTTTGCTCGTCTTAAACTGAGTCGTCATTCCCTGCATGCAGACAACTGGCCAGAATCTCACAGAAGACACACTGAGAAATGACAAGAAAAAGTTAAGTGTGAGTAGCTGACTTCAAATAAGAGAAACAACATAGTAGTACAAGTATAGCCTATTTTAGGCTACTTAAGTACAATTTAGAGATACTTGCACTTATGCACAATACTCAATATTTCCATTTTGTACTACTTTATACTTCCACTCCATTTAAAAGGGGAATGTTATACTTTTCAATCAGCTTAACAGCTTAATCAACTAGTTACTTTACAGATTAAGATTTTATACACAAAACATGTGACCAGTTTTTAAATGCGCTACAAAAAGCTTAGAATTAATTTAAATTAGCTCCCTTCTGACCAGTTACAACAATAAAATGCTACTTACATCTTTATGCATCACCACTAATAAGTCGATAATATAATATATAACATTTTGCTGCATAATCAGTACGTGTTGTATGTTTGGTTTTTCAATACAGCTGTAATTAAGTATTTTTAAATTGTGGTATTTGATCATTCTACCTGAATAATTCTGCTACTAGTGCACATTTTATTTTGCAGATACTGAGTTAAATATAATATTGGTACTCGTCCCCATGAATTCACTTTAAAAGACATCACAACGTTTTACATCATGTGTCAATATTTGTGTTTGCGTGTTAGAGCCAGAGACCAGCAGAGGGCAGCATGGCACCAGTAAACACCAGCACTGGAGATTGTCTATATTCACTTGTTTTGAGAAGGAGGACCATGACAATGTAGTTCACTAGACCAAGCAAGATTAGAAACAGGCAACCACTCTCCCTCTGTCTTTGTAGAACTTTGCATTTAAGCTCTCTGCCTAAGCGATTCTTTTTTTTTTTTTTTCTTGCATGGGCACTTCTGAGAAAAGCCTCTTTGTACTCATTACGGCGAGGCACATGCTCTCCAGACTGCTGCCTTGGCCAAAAAAAGCGAGAGCGCTGAGCTGTGATCCTCTGAGAGGCACACATCCCCCAAGGCTCCATTTCAGGACCTGCAGACCAGCCTGACTACGAGTGCACTGTTCCATGCTCGACTGCTACCATGGAAACGCCCTGCAAATGGGCGTGGGAGTGTGAGTCACATGGTCACCAAAAGGGTAAACAAGTCTCATTCATAACCGCAACACAGCCTATACATAGTACAAATAAGACGCACTAACTTCAAGGCACCCTGTGTACAAAATTCCTCAATTTGTCTATGATCTCTCTCTCTTTATCCTGCTACTTCCCTTAAATCCAGCCCTGTGTAGATTGTTTATTCCCCTTATCTGATGTCTCTGGGTCTACAGGGACACAGGCAGCCCACACCACTCTGCCTCCTCATCATCGGACATTACAACAGGCCATCGCATCAGCATAGCAGTTAAAGTTATGCTGAACTTTACAGGGCAGTAGATACGCATGTGGAAAAAATTCCTGGAGATAGAGTGTCACAGAGAAATAGTTTCCTTTATAGTCACTGATGTATTTTTTGCTGTGAGACAATGCAGTCTATCGATTCAGGGCTGTGTCTGGCTGGTTGGATCCTCTTACACTGGGCTTTCCTGAGCAGCTCTATGCCCTTATTTAACTCTGGTGGATATATTTAGCCCACAGTGCTGACACAAATTTCTGCCAACTAAACAATTTAAGTGAGCATGCGATAAGTGATACCTCAGCAAGAGGGCAAATATTCTCTGCAGTCCTGTTAGCTACAGCTTTCATGGGAGAAAATACTCTGGGTGTGGCTGTTCTTTTGGGATGTTTATCAGGTTATCACACCCTATTGCTATACTCCTAATATGTGCAACAGTTTTATTTACAGTTGCTGAATGCAAAAAACAGTGCAGTCGACATGAAAAACAACTTTTTTGCTCTCTTTCATGGGCCCTGAACATTAGTCATTGTTCTTATAATAGCTTAAATTCAACACCACTGTCTACGGAATGTACTTTAGTGTTTTGTCACAAGCAAATGAACCTCAAAGAATCCAGACTTGGAAAATAAACAGATGGGAAATACATGTAGCAACAAAACAGCTATAACCCAAAGCCACATAAACTCATGTTTTGAGATTCAGAGAACATCTGCTGCTCTCTCTGATGTCCCTCATTCGTTTTGAAAAACACGCAGCAAAGAATTGCATAATTGACATTTCAGAAGCATCAAATAAAGATGAAGAACTAAAATACAACATTCCTCGACAGCAACTTGGGCTGAACGGCCAAATTTAAGCAGTGTTGCATCAAAGGGGGTCCCTGGGTATATTCCTTGCAAAGATCATGCAGAAGTGATGTGGGGCCTCCCCTCTCATCATACAAGAGGCCTCAAGCTTGAACCAAGAGGCCAGGTTGTTTCCCTGAAATTCTTTAGGCATGTGCTTATGTGTGCAACTCACAGAGGGACAAGGTTTTTCTGATCAAGATGGCAACGTTTCCTCAGAGGGAAAAAACAGCAATTACATGACACAGAGAAATCTGTGAGACGAGGCGAGCGTATTTCACAACAAACCACGGACTTCTTGGTTTCAAGAAAACAACTTTAGCTTTTTCATAGCAGTAAGAAAAGGAGGCTGGGAAAATGCCTCAAAGAAAAAGCTGGCGGGTAAAGAACAAAAGCACATTCCTGAGTGAACACACGTGCAAACCCTCACAAGCACAACGCAGGCCAATCTTTACCGAAGAGCGAACATTCAGCTTGAATATGCCCTGCGATGCACTCAGCTATGGGGGTGGAGTTCAGACAATCCCACTTGTAAAACGACGGCTGCGAAATTCACAAAATGTCTGGAATTCAGAAGTGGCTCACATCGCTCACTTGCCCGAATAAATCGAAGGCAGCCTGTGTACACGTGTGGAAATCAGCAGCCCACTACCTTCCTTTGTGCAGGACATGATAAACAAAAAGGTCTCTCGCACAATCCCTCAAGATGATCCTCTGACGGTAACCAAGAATGTACTATTTATGACTTATGAAAAAGAGTCACAACAATGCAGATTAGAGCCCAGGGACTACATGAGTAACTCCTCAGCTAACTGTCCATTACAACCACTATACACACACGTCATGGTTATGGTTGTTTGTTAAGCCAGTGTCTTATTTGATGTGGAAAGCAGAATGTTTTCTGGTGAACATGCTACTCTGTTCTCTGGGTGTACACGTTGCTTTGAAGATGAACTGACCCTTTCAAGACTATTTTTGAGAAGCACGCAGGCAAAGACTTATTTTTCACATGGCTGCAAATATATATATACATAGTATATGCAAAGTCAGTTTAATATACCCATGTACCATTTCTTCGCAGAGGCCAAATAATTAAGTTTTTAAAGTCAGGCATCTGGTCAAGTTCAGGGCTGCGCTTCAGTTGCAGCAGGTAACTGTGGGGCCCGGCCTTCTCCTAAAATAAACAGCACATCAAAGACTTGTGCGCTCGTGCTCCAGTGATAAATGCAGAGTTGGCTTGTCTGGTTTCTCTTCTGTTGTTGTTTCAATTTGGGAGTAAGTACAGCAGAAACCAGACTTGTTGCTGCCCTTGACGGCCCGATACACTCACACAGCTCTTGCTTTTCCTGCATTTTTCTCAGGGGGGTGGGGAGATCTCTCTGCAGGCTGGTGCACACAGCACTCTGCTCTTTCTCCAGCGCAGCACATTTGGTGGGATATTATGTGGAAGGAAATGGAGAGCATAGCTGAGCGGTGAGTCACGCTGTTTACTGTTAAAAATCGACGACCAGCGGCAGGGAATCACACCCTCCCGATCTGACGTTTCCTGGAAAACCCCGTTGTTTCACGGAGAGGAAGGAAAACACAGAGAGGTACAGAGAACCTTGGAAATGGTTGGCATGCCCGCCGAAACTTTTGTGCGGAAAAGGAGGAGAACTGGCTGAATGTCTGAGCACATCTGAGATATTCTCCCAACCGAGGACGCTGGGACCCAAAGAAATGTCAAGAATGCAAAAGAAAAAAACAACAAGGTTTACTCTCATTTTCCAACAAGATATACCAAAACACAGCAAGACACAATAATCCAGTACTTTCCAGTTTTCAATGCTCCTCTAACAGGCACATGGGCATAATGTGACACCAAAACATCCATTCTGAATGCAGTGCAGCTTTAAAGCGGTTGTTTGTGTCACTGCAAACATGCAACTTGAGTCACGGTGGAATCAGGAAGTTGCCAATAAGAAAGATCAGCAATTGAATCTCCAAGCCAGTCCCACTGAGAACCAACAAGGAATTCCCAGTGACACTAAATAAATAAATCTGTACATTTGACACTTGCCACACCTCTGACCAGAATGAGGCGAAAGCAGCTGGTTGAGATTCAGTCATTCTGACAGAAAAGCAGGACCAGACAATGTAAATCACTGTGGGTGGCAGAGTGAGCAGCCTCAGACACTATAACTGTCACTTTGGACAGATGCACCACAGGCCTGTTCACACATCCATGTGTTACTGCCTGCATACACACTCCACTCAGCATGTTCAGCTGGGGAAGGGAAAAAAACAATAATCTCAGGCAATAATCAAAGCTCGACATCTTTTTTTTCCAGTCAGAGGAGCAAAACGCATCATAGCGAACGTGTTCTCTGTGAGTCATCGCACCACTAACCACAGCTATTTCACTTTCACAACACTCCACCACAAAAAAACGCCTTTTGCTTTTTGTCGCTTTCATCCCAGCCAAAAAGAGAAATCGCATATCTAAACAGTGGATATTAAACTGCATCCTGTGTTTTCAGGGGGATTTCTCCCAGCGCGCCTCGTCACTGTCACACACTATTGTGGCGGTACAGTGAGTCAGCCGCCCGTACTTCTCCATGCAAAGAAGACATCATCGCTTTGGTGATTGAACCACATGTTAACCTCATGACAGAGGAGTGCATCTCCTCCAACTGCCTCTCTGAACACAGCGGACACTGTACACCCACCAGAAACAACAGTGAATCACAGACGCCTCTCGGGCACAAATCTGGTGAAAATCAAGTGAAACTAAAGACAAACATTTTCCAGATATTAATCACAATGGCCTCAAAAGGTCACAAGTCAAAGTTATTCACTAAAAAGAATGTATGTAAAGAATGTAAAATGTGGGCACACAGGACAGTTTCTGAGGTCATATTGTGTTATATACAAAAGAAAAAAGAAAAACACAGTTTCCTTTGTGACTTCGCCCAAGTCGTGTAGATTTATGTGGACCAGAAATGATAGCTAAACAGAAAGATAAGACAGAGCCTGTTTCTTCTTCCTAAGTGATGTATGGTTTGTGGAAACATGCACCCCCTCGTGCTGTTTGTTTCCCCCGTGTAGGCCACTCAACCCCGGTGGTCTGACTTCACGTCGTGCCCTTTGTCCCACATGTCGAAAATGCAGACCACGTGTTGTTTCCAATGTCAAAAGTAGGCTGGTATTTTTGCACTATATTAAATCCCGCGTTGAAACTAACAAGAGCGGCGGAATGAACGGGGGATGTGGAAATGGTTCCGATGAATTAGTTTAAAAGCAGGACAGACAGTGAGTTTATTTCACTTCCATTTCCCCCCAAAAAGCTCCTTCGACTGACAGAAAGTAGGTTATAAATAAACAAACCGAGACACACAAAACATGTTTTATACCTTATAACGACTCCGAATAATGGTTCTAAGCGGCTCGTTTTGCAGTATTAACAACATTAAGTAACTTTAGCATATCACCGCAGCATTACGTGTAATATACTTTGGCAAAATAGCGTTTGATTTCTTTCTTTCTTTTTTCTTCATTAAATGTGTTGAATACGCGGCTGTGCTCGTCATAGACTTTATTCTACATTTAAAATATTATTATTTATTTATTTATTTTTAAACGGATAGCCTAGCAGATTCCACATGTAGTCCACTTAGGCTAATTTGAAAAACGACCAGGCTTAAATTCGTCAACAACAACAACAACAACAACAACAACAACAAGAAAATAAACAAAGAAGAAATAATATAAGTTATTCCACGTTATTTCTAGCCCACTTCTTTTGGCGTACACTTCCTATAAACGACTATACCGAGCTCTGAGACACATTTCTGGGGGGGCATTGTGTTATGTTACTCCAACACAACACGTGTCTCAAACGATCCACAAAGTCAACATCAACTTTCAGAACCAACTCCAAACTTCTCCGACGCGACCTGCGAGCGCGTCCCGGCCGCGGTGCGCCTGTCTGCGCGCGCCGACGCGTCCCCGCCGTTACAACTCGAGACTTTTACAAAGAAATGTCAAAACAAATCTTCCCAAACAAGGAAAAAAAATAGACCAAGCTTACCTCTGTGGACGCGGATGTTCTGTGGACCAGAATGCGTAAAAAAAAAAAAACCCTGTCGGACTACGTTTCCGATACGGGCGACGGGGTAACTTGACACAGTCGGTGTAACGCGTCCGGCGGCGGCGTGTCCTGCTACTAAATTAACTACAAAACAACAACAATGTAACAACATTCCACGCTCTGCTTCCGCAAGCGCTCACGTCACCGACTCCTCGTGACCGCCCCCTCCATTCATGAAAATAACTTTCTGCTGACGTCAGTGTGGGAAGGGTGGGGGGATGCGGGGGGGGGGGGGCGAGAGGGGGCAAGCCATAAATAGAAAATAGATACTGCTGGCGGCTGCTTTTGCTTACTTTACAAAACTAATCTGTGCAAAGTCGGAGACAATATCTGGCCAAGGAAAAAGTCACTTCAAGAGTGAAAGAGGAAGCCCTGAACGTGTTGACCCCCCCCCTCTAAAAGTAACCTACACTATTTTATGTTCAGGTCAACACTTCCAGGTGTTCAGAAATGTGCATAAACTGGGAGAAACAGCCCCTTTTCCCCTCCGTCTGACTCTGGGAGCAGCCGCTGCATTCCAGTCCTGAGGAAAGTATGCGGCGTAGTAGCCCAGCAGCAGTCACAGGGTTTCTCTTACTTTAACTGCAGCGTCACAGGTTCTTCTGGGTAATTAAGTGCTGAATGTAAATATGTTAAGTCGGTAGCCTGTAAAGAGTTTCCCCCTGTTCATCTATCGGATATAGGAAGACCTCAGCTCTGAGGTGGCTTCAGACTGTGGTGCCTGTTAAAAACTGATGCACTGTGTTTACACTATAAACACTGTGGCTGCACGGCTCAAGTGAAGCTAAAAACAGGAAGGAAATGCACTTTCACTTTTTCTTCTCTCCTGCTTACTGCATCAGCATGGCTCAGAGCTGTGGAATACCTACAGGATAAACAACAACAAGGTCTGGTAAACAAGAGTCCCTTTTTATCGTGGCTCATATGAGTAACAACACTGTCCATCACTGACATATCATCAATGTTTAGATCAGTGTGAGAGGTAAAAGATGAAATTAGATGTGGAACCTGGGGAGTTTTCTGAAGATGGCGGCTCAACCGTTGTATTTATCTACGTCAGCCAATTTGTGCCGGCAAGATTTACGCAGATAAAACGTTAAAACTGTCAAACAACTTCTTCAAATAGTCTAAATTGACAAAAACAAATCACAATAAAGTGTAACGGTCCGTTTGCCAGATGTTCTGCACAGACAGACGTCAGCGGGGACTCACTCGCTGGGGGACGTGTGGCGTTGCGTTGCCCGTTTCAGGCCAAAAGTTGCTTCGTTATTGAATAATTTTTGTTCCATGATGGTTTCTGTTTGATGGTGCTGTGTTTAGCCACTGAAGAGACAAAAGAGGAAACGGAGAGACACACTAATAAAAAGGCACACACATGTTGTCTCGCATGCATGATGTCATGGTGACCTTTATATCAAGTGTGGCTGGAGGATGACGGCTGGTAAATGTTGCTTTGTGTTTTGCTTGTGGGACTGTTTAGACCATAATACATAAAATCTTTAAATGTGCTGTACGGGCGTGTTTCTGCTGCCTGGAGGTCTTTACTTTTACACTGAGGTTAGATAAAAAACACTGAGTTCTGACTACTCTGAGTCACAAGTGGGCTTCTCTCAAAGGCCTGCTTCCAGAGAACTGACTAGAACCGAGAATTCCTCTGTCGTGGGCTGTGAGCCAGAGACCCAGACTGGCGTGGATATTAGGATGCTGTCAGAGGTCACGGTTGGTGACTCAACCGATCAGGCTCTACCTCCGAATCCCACGTGGACTCCATTAGGCTACTTACTAGAGACGGTGGACTCGATTCTTTCATCTGCGCCGGAGCACGTTGCAAATAATAAGCGGGTAAACTTCATCAGATGTCTTCTGGTTGTGGTTAGCTTTTGTCACCAACGTGCTGACCACAAGCAACAGCACTTCCTTTTACTTTGTGTAGCCTTCCTGTAATGAATTAAACATCATTTGGTGAAACAGTCCTCACTTGCTTCTGTATGTTGAAGATAAAATGAAACAGTAAAGCGCCCCAATATTTCCATTGTATTCTACTTTATGCAAATGTTGTCCTTTTGACTCCACTACATTTGTTTGATTACTTTAGTTAGCGTTTACTTTGCAGATTCACATTGTTAATATATGACTCAAGTCGTAACTGATGATTTTTTTTTTGTTTTGGATTAAGTCACCCAGCAGAATGTGACGCATCCGAAACCATTAGTGACGCTTACACGTGAATGCATCACTAATCATAATCCAGAAATATAATCTATGTTTTTGTGAAAGGAGACATTTTGCAATATGAGTACTTTTAAGGATATTTAAGGATATTAAATGAGAAATGTGATGAGACAGAATTAAAGGGCATTACATTCGTTTAGAATGGATTAGAGGTGAGATTGGTTCAGATCAGAGGTGAGATGGGATTAGATGAGAAAGACATTAGATTACATGAAACTAGAGATCCGGTGAGATGAAATTGGAGATGAATTTAGTTTACATTACATTAGATCACATTAACGTCGAGAAAACTTTAGTTGAGCTGTGATGAAAAGAAATGAGATCAGATCGGATTACATTTGATTGGAGATGCGATGGGGTGACACTATATTACATTACATTAAATTAGAGATAAGATGAGATGAAATACAGAATAGAAACAAACAATAAAATAGAAACAATATATAGAACCGGTATATTGTCTGTGTGACAGAGAAAGAAAAGCTCTGATAGTGTCAGTCAGGCATCCAGCTGCCACACCACCCAGATACTGTCCATCTGGCAGTGACGGTGTTCACAGATGACCTGAAATACACCCATTGTGTCAGAAACAAAACAAAAACAGCGGGCCATGTGCTGCGGACTTGTCGGGGTTTTCATCAGATCAACATGCTGTGGGGTCTGGGTTCTTAGAAGCAGGTTTGGATTACAGGAAGTAACATTGAGTCATTATCCAGCTTCTTTCTGACTCAGACTGTTGAACTCAGAAATGTGATCTGGCACAAAGAGGCCCCCTGTTGTACAGAGATCTTCTTTTTTTTTTTTTTTTCTCTGTACAAATGCTCCAAATGATTAGTGAGTATAAAGGCTGATACTGACCACGCAGGTTTTTTAAAGACTGAAGTAATAGCATTACCTATGAGCTAAATAAATCACTCTGGATAAACACATTCAATTATTAATTAAATGTCCTGTGTCCGAGTGTTTTGTTCGGGAATACCTAACTGAGAATGCCTGACACATGAGACGTGCTGCCTCTGGCTACAGTTTGGACTGTGGCGACGTCATTTCTGAAGTAAAAGAATTGTTTTTGCAGATTTGTAGACTTCCCATCTGACACAAAGATTTAATTTGGAACACTGACTTCACCAAAATGTGTTTCATATGAAAACACTTTACGTAACCAGCTGGTCGGTTCGAGCTGCATGGAAACGAACATGGTGAAGTGACAGTGGGCGAGTGGTGGCAGGATGGTGGACTGTTTACAGCCTAACAGTCACCACAGTTCTGTAATGTTCTCTAATAATAATTACCAAAATAAAAGTTTGGGATTTTGAGGACAGCAAGCAAGAACAGTGCAGCTTGTAAACATAGTAGCTGAGATGGCTATTTCTACACTTGATAGTCTTGTCAGAAATTAGCAATGCTTAAGGAATGAACTAGGCGCTGCCGCTGACCATTGTTGGGACTGAATATGGACAGTATTAAGGGTGGTAAAGCTTTGATGCTCCGACTTTGTTTTCCTCGAGGCATCAACGTGTTTAAAGATTGAAAACAGCTGTCAGGATGAAAAATAGCATACTGTGATGATGTCTCAGAAAACCTCACATCTCCATTGCTTTAATGTCTGACTCACCATCACATAGTTCCAAATCCGACCTGATGGGGTAATTTGTGGCTGCTGTGGCATTTTAATCGTTTGTGTTATCTCTATTGAAATGTGAAGTTATCTTGTCTTGTTGCGGCTTCTTTTCTGGTGTGTGACAAAGTCATCCCAGAATGCAGTCATTGTGTAACGGCTGATTATTCTGTTTAGATTTTAGTCTTGTTTTCATTCACGTTTATGAATTTACACAAATGCAAACATTTTATTGTGGTAAGTTTGAAACCCACCAACTCTGTACATTGAAGAAATGTTATCATTTGAATGCAATAAAATGGAAACTGCTGCCACCTTGTGTTGTAAATATGTGGTATTTTAGTGTAAAGTTGTCTACTTTGCTCTTTTTATCTAGTACTAATATGGAAAAGAAGAGACATAAATACAACACAAATTGGATATCTTTGTCTTCTAATCTTCTAATCACATTATTTGTCTATTTTTATACTTTTATTTTGTTCAGCAGGAAAATAGCTAATGATTGAACCTTAAATTTTATTTATTGTGAGATATATATGTCATAAACAACACGTGCTCTTTTTCAGAGATAATCAGATTTATTCAACATAAAACTCCCAAAACCGTTGGTGCAAATGCGAGAAACACTTTTGTTGTCTATAAAAGTATTTTAATACAAGTAGCATGCACTTTCTTCTTTCTACATCAGCAGAAGTAGATCCAAAATGTAATTAGAAAAGTCGATTATTTGTGCAAGTAGTGTGCATCTCATGGATTGTTAATTATGATTATTAGATGTCAAAATATCTGATGACAATGAAACTAGTGATGGGGAGAAAGCTTTCCCAAAGTACTGACTGAATCACATGAAAGCAGTTAAGCTTAAAATCACTCGTTTTGAAGCATTTGTCAAAGCAAATAAATCTGCTGACCAGCTCCTGGTATTTGCTTTGTACATACAGGTTCAATGCAAGATCTGGTGAAGAAACTGAGAGTCAAAATACAAGTGAACTCACTGTTGACATCTGTTGTGTTTTCTGTAGAAAAGGTCATATTCTATAAAGTAATATTTTTTGTTACTTTTAATAGTCTTTTTATATCTCTTTGGGCATGATCCATTATGTTTGTACATCTTACACAGTAAAAAGAAAACAATTACTCTTTTGTGCCATCCAGTGGTCACAGTACGTAACGACGTCTCCCTTGAGTGTAAAGTTTTACTTTGAAGATATTGACCGGACGTCATACTATTTTATTCAGTCTAACTTAATGGTGCAACTGTAGTCAGCAACTGTGGCCACTAGAGGGCGCGCGCGCACACACACACACACACACACACACCTTCAACTGCAATTTATTTGCGAGACACTTTGACGTATAGTAGATACTGCCCTCTGGTGGTCATAGTAAATTAGAAAAATTATGACTTTTATTAAATTATCAGCGGAATACCTCTGGTACACTTTTACACTAGACAGTTACACATTGTGAGCACCCTCCCAAGGGCGTAAACATGGCATATTGATTAAACTAGATTAAGTTTAGATACTGATAGCAACAACATGTTAACGGTGGTGTCAATCAAACATCCGCGAGTTGCGTGCCCTAGCATGGGAGCAACCACGTGTAGAATTGGGAGGGGTCACTTATGTTCTCCTTAACAAACTAAAATAAATTGAAAATAAATAGGAAATACCGAGAAACAGATCCGTTTACATTTTCATAAAAGGAGGACTTATTTAACATATATTCTACCGTATATTGGGGGTGGAGGGTCAGATTGGTAGTAGTTTCACAGTATTGGGGGGGAAATACGTGGTTACGCCCATGCATCCTCCGATATACAAATGGATTAAAACATTTTTCCTAAAACGTGTCTCCTTCTTCATATTACCTTAGCTAAAGTGTGTAAAAGGATGAGTCTGGCCACCCTCTAGTGGTAACAGTAAGTAACTACAACTACACGCATCTAGCATCAAGTTAAACATAATAAGCGTAGTAATACTTCCGGTTAAGGATTTCAAAGCAAATCTTCTCATATAGACAGTTAAGCACGATGGTCACTGAAGACTAATTACTATAACTAACTAACTCTATGAACGCTAAGGCATACGGTGAATAAATTCATAATACAACATTTTGAGAAAATGAGGTCAAGCTGTGAATGGCCTGCTTTCAGTGTAACATCACCGCCCGACCCTCGCCGGCACTAGATGGCGGTATGCCCTTTTTTGTCTGTTATCGAACAACCTCCATACAGAGAAGAAGAAGTCATCATGGCTCAGACTCTCTGGTAGCTTTGAGTCGGCAAACGTTCATTTTTATTTTAAAGAGCATCGTTCAGGCAAATCACGATCACTTTGATGAGACCGAATACATATATTAGCCACTTTTAATTTAAACTTGTTAGTTTACAGAGTAATTAACGCTCACTCACGGTCGGTGTCACCGTTAAGGTAGCTATAGCTTTAGCATCATTTGTTGTCGTTAGCCTATCAGTTTTTGTCCAGTATGTAGTACAAATGTAATTAACAGCATACTGAGACTGAACACAGTCTTTTGCTACTTTAAGTAACTAACTAAGTGATAAGTTAGTGCGACTTTGGGTCTTAAATAGCTAAATTGATGTTAGCTCTAGTCGTTAAGTTTCCTTTAGATAACATTACTGAACGTGTATGTTTTACTTTAGCTAATCTTGTGTTTCTCCGTGTTTTTCCTCATACACAGGCACCTCAAACCCACGTAATGTTACTCGCTTAACGTGCGGTGTATTTGGTTTTGACTTGTGCCTGTTAAGTCAAGATGAATCGTCCTAAGCCTACAACTCTCAGGCGCCCAAGTGCTGCAAAACCGTCAGGTATAACACAAAAATACTGTTGTTTTAAGCTGAAGATGGTAGCAAAGTATGGAAGGCCAACTGGACCAAAATGTCTTGTTCGACGTTCACCTTAAGACGTTCAAAATTGACGTCTTAAGGTTTCCATGTGATTGGAACATATGCACCACTTTTTGATGTTGGGGTGTGGGCCTTTCCACAGAATAAAATCACGCCTTTCTGTGACGTCTGCTCTTCCCAGGTCACCCTCCACCCGGAGATTTCATTGCTCTTGGATCTAAGAGCCAGGGTGGAGAGCCCAAAGCCCCCGCTGTCCTCTTAAAGCCAGCCTCCACTGGTTTACCTGCTGACCGCAAGAGAGAGACGTCCTCCACTCTGCCCTCCTCGTCGGGTCTGTCCAGCCTCGCCAAGCGTCCCAAACTATCCACCACCCCTCCGGTCAGTGCTCTGGGACGTCTCGCTGATGTCGCAGCTGTGGACAAGAGGGCAATTTCGCCCTCAATTAAGGAGCCATCAGTGGTACCTATTGAAGGTAAATCAATGGCTGTGTGCCTGTGGTTTTATTTTTTTCAAAAAAGCTGACGTAGAAATGGCTACAACATTTCTGTGATATATTTTACATGGTTGTAGTTGCAAGGAAGGTTAAATCTCCTCTCTTTTCCACTGTAGTGTCGCCGGCAGTGCTGCTGGACGAGATTGAAGCCGCGGAGTCTGAAGGAAATGACGATCGCATTGAGGGACTGCTGTGTGGAGCAGTGAAACAGCTCAAGATGAACCGAGCCAAGCCTGACATAACGCTATACCTCAGTCTCATGTTCCTGGCCAAAATCAAGCCCAACGTTTTTGCTACTGAAGGAATCATTGAGGTAAGATTTTTGATGCAGCGAGGCTGAGGCTAGAGGAAAATGACAACTGTAGTAGTGGGTAGTTGTGGTATATGGTGAAAATAGTGATGAAATTATTCAAACAAATAACTGGTCAGTGATTATTTCACGCACATCTAACCATCCATATCATTTCAATATTGTTATGGTTGTATGTTGATGAATTGTGCATGAAAGATGGGTTGGGGAGTCCTTTGCTATACAGTTGTATAACTACGTGACTAACTGAAGTTTTGGCTACAAACACGTGTGATATTGAGTACATCATCAGTGCGTCATTGTTAGCCTTGCAAAGAAATCATCCCCAAAAGTCGCCCTCTCTGATGTTGGAATTTGACAGCACCTGCATAACTTTCCGCCTGTCTCACCCTTGACTCCAGGCCTTGTGCAGCCTCCTGCGTCGGGATGCTTCAATCAACTTTAAAGCAAAGGGAAACAGCCTTGTGTCTGTTCTCGCTTGTAATCTGCTGATGGCAGCCTACGAGGAGGACGAGAACTGGCCAGAGATATTTGTTAAAGTGAGAATCTCCTCAGCACACCCAACATACTTTCATGAATTCCTTTGTTTACAATTCCAAGTAGGAACAATTTGTCAATCTAAAATGTGTTTTCAGGTGTACATCGAGGACTCTCTGGGGGAAAGAATCTGGGTGGACAGTTCTCATTGTAAGAATTTTGTTGACAACATCCAGACTGCTTTTGGGACAAAGATGCCCCCTAAGAGTATGCTGCTGCAGGCCGACACGAGCCGCTCGGGTGGAGATATCAGTGCAGGTGCGGTTACGTTGAGAAAACACACTGGCTTGTTGGGTTTTAGGTTTGCTGATGCAGGAAACAAGCGCTCACTGCTTATGCTGCGTTTGTTTTTTAGGTAGCAGCCCTCATCCCTCAACCCCCGATGAGGACGACAGCCAGACTGAATTGCTGATAGCAGAGGAGAAGCTCAGCCCGGAGGATGACGGCCAGGTTATGCCGAGGTATGAAAATGACCTGTGCAGATGTGAGGGATGCTACAGCATACATGATGATAAGATTTTTATATTTTATTAACTTGAATGACCTATAATGATTCTTGCTAAAACATCTTGTAGTGCGTTCCTGGATCATTTGGTCTTTTGTCTCACCCTCTGCTGTACTGTAGGTATGAAGAACTGGCAGAGAGTGTGGAGGACTACGTGCTCGACGTCCTCAGGGATCAGCTGAACCGCAGGCAGCCGATGGACAACGTGTCCCGGAACCTGCTGCGTCTGCTCACTGCCACGTGTGGCTACAAAGAGGCACGGCTCATGGCTGTGCAGCGGCTGGAGATGTGGCTGCAGAACCCAAAGGTGAGCAATGAACCACTTGTAATGCACAATTATGCTATATGCTATAATTTCTGACAGCAGCCTGTCGTAAAGTACTGTATTTGGTGCGGTGAATGAATTGCAGGGCGATGGTGGTTTAATATCTTTGTAAATAAAAGGTATATGGTAGATTGTTATGGCAAAAAAGCACAGTCAATCATTACGCTGGTATAAATATGGTGATACATCTCGTAGTATTGGTAGCAGTGTATTAATTATTAAACTCAAATGAAATGTTTCTCATTTCAGTTTCCTTTTTTGTGTTTATGTGAAATCGGCACAATTGCAAAAATAAATGTTGTTTACGAAAATAAATGCTTGTTAAGTCACCGTCTGTGTTTTTGTGTGTGTGCACAGCTGACTCGGCCAGCTCAAGACCTCCTCATGTCTTTATGCATGAACTGCAACAGCCACGGAGCGGACGACATGGAAGTGGTCTCCAACCTGATCAAGATCCGACTCAAACCCAAAGTCCTCCTTAACCACTACATGCTGTGTGTCAGGTCTGTGGAGTGTCTCTTCTGGTGTTACTTGGGAGTTGCTGTCAGGCGCCATGTGCTTACACTAACCGCTGCTTTGGTTGCGATTCTCCAGGGAGCTGCTCAATGCGCACCGAGACAACCTGGCCACGATGGTGAAGCTGGTGATCTTTAATGAGCTGTCCAACGCCCGGAATCCGAACAACATGCAGGTCCTCCACACAGTGCTCCAGCACAGCCCCGAGCAGGCTCCAAAGGTGGAACGAGAGACTTTTGAAATGTTAAAGAATAGTACTTTGGGGGGAAAATGTTGCGTTGTTTTCTCAAAATCATCATTCCCCCTCTCTTCCTTTTGTGTCTGTAGTTCTTGGCGATGGTGTTCCAGGACCTGCTAACCAATAAGGACGACTACCTGCGTGCCTCCCGAGCCTTGCTGAGAGAAATCATCAAACAGACAAAGCATGAGATCAACTTTCAGTCGTTCTGCTTTGGTTTAATGCAGGAAAGAAAGGAGGCCACCTACGTGGACATGGAGTTCAAAGTAAGTGCATATGAGAAGTCTTTCAGCTTTAACCTTCACATATTTACACTCGACTGAACTGTTTACCTTGTCTCTCCCATAGGAGCGCTTTGTTATCCAGGTGACAGACTTACTCACGGTCTCCATGATGTTGGGCATCACCGCTCAGGTCAAAGAAGCTGGCATTGCGTGGGACAAAGGAGAGAAGAAGAGTGAGTGCTGTGTATTTATTAACCAAAATATGCACGGCTGTGCTTTTGCCCTAAACGCGCGTGTGGTTGGTTTCAGATCTGGAGGTCCTGAGATCGTTCCAGAGTCAGATAGCTGCCATCCAGAGAGATGCCGTGTGGTGGCTGCACACCGTGGTTCCCACCATCAGCAAAGTCGGAGCGAAGGACTACGTTCACTGGTTGGTTACTGGACACTGGTTGTATCTTATGTGTTTTGTTGTTCAAACTGCTCAAGCTAGTCATGTTTTCAGCTGCTTCATGTGTGAGTGATCTCTTTCGTGTCCGCAGCCTTCACAAAGTGCTTTTCACAGAGCAGCCCGAGACATATTACAAGTGGGACAACTGGCCTCCAGAAAGCGACAGGAAGTGAGTTTTCCTACATTATTCCAAATGAATCGCATTTTCTTCTGACTGTGTCCGGCATTGTCGCTTCACTGAGCAGTTTTTTTTCCCTATTGTTTTTATTCCTCAGTTTCTTCCTTCGCCTCTGCTCCGAGGTGCCTCTGTTGGAGGACACACTGATGCGCATTCTGGTGATCGGGCTGTCACGAGACTTGCCGCTGGGCCCCGCCGATGCCATGGAGCTCGCAGATCACCTGGTTAAAAGGGCTGCTGGAGTTCAGTCTGAAGGTGTGTTAAGATCCGTCTGGGCTGCACCTGCTGTTTATGATCACAGTTAAAGCTGCGTATATTACTCTGCAGAACAAAGGATATGAACAATGTGGTTTTTATTGTCATTGTTTAAATCCTTCTTGTCACATCAGTTTGTTTTTCGACAGATCTGGATGTCCTGAAAGTGGAGAGGATCCAACTCATTGATGCAGTGCTGAATCTGTGTACATACCACCACCCAGAGAACATTCAGCTGCCCGCAGGGTACTTCAACCGTCTTTACTGGCTTTTAACAACACGTTCAGGTCATACAGTTTACAGTCTAAAATAACAAATGACTTACTGTTTAAGGTACCAACCGCCAAATTTGGCGATATCCACACTGTACTGGAAGGCATGGCTGCTACTGCTTGTGGTGGCTGCGTTTAATCCTCAGAAAATAGGTACAGCACCCTGTTTCTATACATAAAAATAGATATTGTATATATTGTAAGCTATTAAATATTTTCTGTTAATATATCATCTGACTTTTTTTCCTTTAGGTTTGGCTGCCTGGGATGGCTATCCTACACTGAAAATGCTGATGGAGATGGTTATGACAAAGTAGGTGACGGCTCTCATTTCGAATAAAATAGTTTCGATAATGATGCAGAGCAACTAATCCACGTCTCTCTGCGCTTCCACAGTAACTATTCCTTCCCTATGTGCACCGTCGCGGACGAGGACACAAAGACGGAGATGATCAACAGGGAGCTGCAGGTCTCCCAGAGAGAGAAACAAGAGATCCTGGCCTTCGAGAGCCACTTGGCAGCAGCCTCCACCAAACAGACCATCACCGAGAGCAACAGCTTGCTGTTGTCTCAGCTTACCAGTCTGGAGCCGCAGTAAGAGACCAACAAAGATTACCTTATGCATCATGAAACCAGTTGATTGTGTTCTCAAAACAAGTGCCTCACTTATAAAAAGTGAAAAGTTTCCCAGATCAAATCTTGAGACTTCAAATGGCCACAGGAGTCAAATCCTCCACTTTGTTTAGATCAAGGGAGGGAGAGTAAACTTACACCGTCCTACTTTTTACACAGCAGACAGTTCTTGATAAAATCTTGATAAAAGGTTTGTTACAGCTGTATGACTGGAAGATGGTTTTTGTTTGTGTTCAGGGGTCCTCCTCGCCGACCACCTCCTCAGGTCCAGGAGCAGGTAAAAACCCTCAACCAGTCTCTGCGTCTGGGACATCTCCTCTGCCGCAGCCGCAACCCAGACTTCCTCCTCAACATCATCCAGAGACAGGTAATGGCCACGTACGCGCTACTATACAATACACAATACAAATGCTCATTGTACAACATTAACATCTCTCAAAAGGTCTGTCACTGAGACTTTGTCGTGCTTCCTCTTTGAGGAATCTCTGGTGTTGTAAACCTGTGCTTTCAAGTAAAGCTGGATTTCAAGTAGAAAACCTGTTTGAAATGTCCAGAGTGATTTTTTCTTTTTGGCTGCACAGACATCTGTTAAGAACATAACCCGAGGAAGAAATGACACGAATCTCAGGCTTTGGCCTTCAGTGTGCGTCCTGTAACTGCAGTGCGTTTTCAATCCTCGCAGGCTTCCTCTCAGTCAATGCCGTGGCTGGCTGATTTGGTCCAGTCCAGCGAGGGCTCCTTGGATGTGCTTCCAGTGCAGTGCCTGTGTGAATTCCTCCTGCATGATGCTGCGGACGACAGTCTGCCAATAGAGGACGACGAAGAGGGAGAGAGCAAAGAGCAGAAAGCCAAGAAGAGACAAGTATGTTGTTTGTAACACAATACCTTACTGTTTGCAGTCGGCAATTACTGAAACGGTCTCAAGTGAACAAGCTAAACTTATACTTGTACTTATTTATACTTACTTGTAGCTAATTCCGAGTTATGAACTCTCTTCCTGTTAGAGACAACAGAAGCAAAGGCAGCTGCTCGGACGGCTCCAGGATCTTCTGTTGGGTCCTAAGGCCGACGAACAGACAACGTGTGAAGTGCTGGACTACTTTCTGCGTCGTCTCAGCTCTTCGCAGGTGGCATCGAGAGTGCTAGCCATGAAGGTACTGTACCGGAAGCAGAACACATCACCTGTAGATGCGCTGTGTGTTTTAAAAAACGATTCCGTTTACGTTGATATGTTTGTGTGTAGGGTTTGTCATTGGTGCTGAGTGAAGGAGGCTTGAAGGACGGAGAGGAGCGAGACCAGCCCATGGAAGAAGACTCTGCAGATGCTGAGCTCTTGCCAGGGTACCAGTGGCTGCTGCAAGACCTACCAAAGCTCCCCTTGTTTGACAGCGTCAGAGGCATGACGTCCACGGCTCTGCAGCAGGTCCGTGTCTCCCTCAACTGTCCCTAACTGGGAATAACTGAACACCTTTGAGGATGATGAGGAGGAGTTTGAAGGGTGTGTCTTGTATGTCTGCTTCCTTTTTGAAGGCTATTCACATGGAGACAGATCCACAAACGATAAGTGCCTATCTCATCTACCTATCGCAGCATGCACCAGTGGAGGAGCAGGCTTCTCATAATGACCTGGCCCTGGTAATCACGGCGAGTTGCTTAAGTTACATTTACTTTACATGCTTTTCTTTCATCTTAAATTCCGTCCTATGTTTAGTTTTCACGGAGTGAAGCAATGCTGACACGAATCTTGTCCCCAATCACCCTGTACAGGACATTGCCCGGCTGATCGTCGAGCGCTCCACCATCATGAACAGTCTGTTCTCCAAACACTCCTGCAGGCCAGAGTCAAATGCTGTGCTCAGTGCGTTCCTCACCATCTTCTCTACATACATCAAGAGGATGAGGAAGACCAAAGAGGGAGAGGATCTTTACAGCTGGGTGAGCGCTGGCAGGAGTTCTGTTGCAAACTGATGTGCGGTACATCATCATTTATATTATAGCTAACTTTTTATTGACCCTCTCACTGGCTCAAAGTACGTAAAACATCATAAATAAGAGCGACGTTTTGGGCCTGGTGAGCTGGCAATTTTCTGGTGATCATTAAATGATCTTGATAGTGAGTGCAAGAAAAAGTAACAGGAACCAATGAGCAGGTTCGAAAAATATGCTTCAGAAACGTCTTATTTAGTTGACCTGTTTAATGGCTGCAGGCATTTGTTTGTGCTCGACAAACCTTTATTTTCTCTTGCGTGTTTTTAGTCAGAATCTCAGGACCAGGTGTTTCTGCGTTGGACCACAGGAGAGACCGCAACAATGCACATTCTTGTTGTCCATGCCATGGTGATCCTGCTCACTCTGGGGCCACCCAAAGGTAGTCCTGCTCACCACAGCTCAGTGTTTGCAGGGTTAAAACGGCGGTAGGAACGTGTTTACCGTTGTGTATTTTTACAGGAGAGAGTGATTTCTACGCTCTTCTGGACATTTGGTTTCCCGACAAGAAACCTCTACCCACTGCCTTCCTTGTTGACACCTCAGAAGAGGCCCTTCTGCTGCCTGATTGGTTGAAACTGAGGATGATCCGGTCCGAGGTCTCTCGATTGGTTGATGCAGGTACAGCTTGTCATAGTACACAAAAATGTGTGTTGCTCTCCATGGTAACACATTTTTATATTTTTTAATGGAAAAACAAATGTTTCCCCCCAGCTTTGCAAGACCTGGAGCCTCAGCAGCTGCTGCTGTTTGTGCAGTCTTTTGGCATTCCAGTATCCAGCATGAGTAAACTGCTGCAGTACTTGGACCAGGCTGTCTCTCATGATACAGAGACGCTGGAACAGAACATCATGGACAAGCGTAAGAGTGCTGCCGATATGCTACTTTTGAAATGTTGCAAGATTTGGAGATGTATGGTTATAAAATATATAGGATTTATCAAATTTTTGATTCATCCTGCAACAGACTACATGGCCCATCTGGTTGAAGTGCAGCATGAGCGAGGCGCCACTGGGGGGCACACTTTCCATTCATTACTGAGCTCCTCTCTTCCTCCAGACACAGGTTGGTGACTTTAGCCTCCAAATGGTTGTTCATGTGCAATTTCAGCAAACATTATGACACAAGTCATTGTCTCTATTAAATGTTATTAAAAAGTTTTTTGAGTTTAAAAAAAATGTTTTAATTAAGCTTAAATATCTGAAATCAAATGTTAAAATAATCTAAATTAGTCCATACCCTGGTGAACTCCCTCCTGACAGATTCTGCAGAAACAAGTAAGGCCAAAGTTACCGTGGAAACGCCCCACAGCTCTGTGAAGATGAGAGCAGCCAGCCAGCTTCCTGCAGTCGAGCCTGACGATGATCTCACTGGCATGTTGCTTCAGGTGGGCTTTACTGGCTGTTTTTGTCTCATTTCTTTTTTTGGATGACATGGGGTTAAAACACAATTCTTTGTGGGCTTAATGTTAATTGTTGATTACAAACAATTTCACCTCTGAACAAAAGCTTTTTCCATTTATTTATTTCATGCTGATGTTGAGTCACTTATTTCTCATTCTGACCTGTTTCTGTTTCCTTTTGCCTCCACAGATATTCCCCTTAAACGTGGACCCTCGCTGGCACGGCCCCCCTCCCAGCCAGCTCTCTTTGGCCTTGCAGCAGGCCCTGGCGAAAGAGCTGATGCGGGCCAAACAGGGCCAAATTCAGCAGGGTGGGTTGGCATTTCGCCTCCTACAGGCTATCGCAGCCCTGCTCACTTCTGCTCACGCAGGGCCTATTGTCATGTCAATGCACCGCAGCCACGCTCTCTCCTGTCCTCTCATGCGCCAACTTCACCTTTACCAGGTACGGCTTGCTGTCAATCATCATCCGCATAATTCCATGTTGATTCATCATTGCAATGTACGATTATTTTTCTTATTTCTCCTGCTTGATGTCTGTTTCTTCCAGCGTCTCGTGTCCAAGGACATTGCTTTCTCCTCATTGTTCCTCAAAGTCATTGTTGAGATGTTAATCTGGTTAGACAACCCAACTGTGGAGGCAGGGCCGCTGAAGACTCTGCTCAAATCCCTCGCTGGTCAGAACTCTCACAAACACAGACACAGTGATGGTGAGCGCCTCAACGCTTTATCTTTTCAAATGTCCATTCTTTCAATCGATATACATAGTGACTGACAAGTGTCTCCACCCTGCAGTGCGGACAGGATTCATCCACCTGGCGGAGGCTTTGGCGTATCACAGGGACACCGAAGTGCCCCTGAGAGCCACCATTGCGATGCTGAAAGCTGGAGACAGATGTAACGCAGAAGCAGAGCTCATTGGGAAAGGTATTAATGGAGACATTGTGTGGATGTGAATGTGCTTTTGTTTGAACTGAGCGTCAGCTTCGGTGTTTCAAACAGTAGTCAAACAATTAGTTGATTGACAGAGCGTTAATCTGTCACACTAAAAAAAAAACACACAAATTGATATAACAATGGATATCTACCAGAACTATTTTAGATTTTTCACAACAGCCTAAAGCTTGAATTGAGAAAAAAGCCTGTGTTGAATTGTTTGATAGACCATGTGAACTGAATTAAAAGCTTCATACTGAAAAGATTTAAGGTTGTTACACCCAGAAGTAGCTGCCACTAAAGCACAAACGCTGTTGCCACATTTAACACTGTGTTTTGTCACATAACGGCAGTCCAAAGCCCATCACTTAGCACGCTGTGTTTATTATATTCCAGTGTTACAAGGGCTGATGGAGGTGAGGTCGCCATACTTGGAGGAGCTGCTTTCTCTGCTAATGACTGTTGGTACACAGAACGGGACCGCCGGTCCTGTTGCCACAGTGATCTCCTTGCTGCTTCGGGAAAGTGAGGAGCGAGCTGTGAAAAAAGAAGTGGATTCTAACAAGTGAGCACCGCAATTCTATTTCCCTCTCAAGTCATGCAAGAAACATTTATATTTGACAGGACTATATGACAAACACGGGCGTCTCGTATTTTGAAACTGCTGTTGGATTTGGTACGGAAAGGTTTAATTGGTTTTGCAGCTTTACATTGGCTTTAAAGATTTTTTATGCTGGGTTCAAGCAACACTGCCAGTGAGGCAGGTACATACTGAAAGGTGGCTCACTGACACATGTATGGTCTGGTCCAAGGAGTCTTGTCAGACAAGGATGCTTTGATTTAACTGTGGAAGCCACGTACCATTTAGAATCCACCAAAACAGGTTCCAAGTGACTTAAGCTCGTATTGCACATTATCTTTCTGAGGTCTTGATTGAGGCTATAGGAATTGAATAGATGTTCAGTCACATCTCCGCAGAGGTAACCTTTCAGTTTCACCTTTGCCAGCAGCTCTGAGGTGACAAAGTCGGGGCTGAGCTCTGGGCTGCTGGTTGATTGGCTGGAGCATCTTGACCCCGAGGTCACTTCAGTGTGTCCAGACCTCCAACAGAAACTGCTGTTTGCCCTCAACAAGGTAAGATAAGTATTACCTGCAGAAAATGTACTTGTCTTGTCTTATCACGCCGGAGTAAGTGTTTTCTTGGCATTACCGATGCATCCTTTCTCACTGTTTATCTTATTTCAGGCACGTGGAACCCCAGCCTACAGACCTTATCTTTTGGCCTTGCTTACACATCAGTCAAACTGGTCCACCCTCCTGCAGTGTATCAGTGCTCTTCTCAGCAAGCGCAGAGACTACAAGTACTCCATTTTTTAAAAGCATTTTACCTGTTTTGTTTTCCTAATAGATGAACGTACAGTGATTACTCTGCAGTCCTTTTGTTCTGGTTCTGATGAAAATAATGTTTGTTACAGTGAGAGATCATTTTAACTGTGTAACACTTTTCAGACTTGACCCATCATCAGCCCTAGATTTCCTGTGGGCGTGCAGCCACATCCCGCGCATCTGGCAAGGACGTGACCAGAAGATCCCTCAAGTAAGATCAAAAGCCCACACGTTCAAAGTCACCCTTTTCCCCCCCCTCGTTTTTGAAGAGACCGAAGTCGGAGGGAGTTCAGTCTGCTCGAGCTCAGACCCGTGTATTTTTCTTTCTGTCTGTGCAGAAGAAAACGGAGAAGTTCGTGCTACGACTCAGTTCGGAGGAGCTCATCAGCCTGGTCGACCTCATCTTGTCAGAGTCGGAGCTCAACAGTCGCGACTCGCCCCGCGATGACAAGGGTAGCTTGGACCAGGCCTCCTGCTCCCTCATCCAGTCCAGGCTGCCCCTCCTTCACTCCTACTGCAATGGAGATCTAGAAAACATCAAGAAAGTCTCAGAGTACCTCATCAACTGCACAAAGAAATGGGAGGATAGGTAAGGTGCATGTTAATGTCTCTATATTTATTGTTTCACCACTCCTCTTCTATTGCATGTCTGTCCATCCTGGGAGAGGGATCCCTCCTTTGTTGCTCTCGCTAAGGTTTCTTCCATTTATTTCCTGTAAAATGTTTTTTTTGGAGGAGGGTATCTTATACCAGTTGAGAGTTTAAGGATAGAGGGCACCGTATGCTGTGCAGATTGTGAAGCCCCTTGTTTGTGATTTGTGAAATTGGGCTATATTGACTTCTGACTTCAAATCCAGTTTTTTCTCTATCTTCATATTTTTATAAGACACATGCTCATCACATTTTGTTGTATAAGGTTCACTAAAGTGCTCAGAACATCCGTCTTGGCACATTGTATTGTTTTGTCTAATTAGCCCACATACGGACGGTTATGGTGTGCTGATAAACTTGGGGTAAATCGCACTAGATTTTCCTTCCTCAGTGCAGATGAACTTTTTCGACTTCCTCTGTCAGCCACAATGCCGTGGACCAGGGAAAACTCGATAATTAGGTCTATTGGTGTGAAATTAAAACCAGCAGAAGTCGTCTGTACTGTGATCTCTTTAAAAGCTCAGTGTATTATAATGAATCCAAGAGGATTAAGGATGAAGCTCTAAACTTGCCTGTGTTGTGAATTCCTGCTCTGACTTAGCTGTCAGAGATCAGAGTGCAACTCTTTGTGGAGGCAAACCCTCCTTTCATGAATGTGTCTCTGGTTATTAAACCACTTTAATGAGGAAACTTTGGCCAAGGTCAAGCAAAATTAGCTTCCGAATTACAGTATTTTAAGTACAGCTAAGCTGTCTGGTAAAATTGTTGCTAGTGAAAATATGGTAGGATAAAAACATGTTGAAAGTAAAGGGCTTTGGCCTTGTGTTGAATAAACACTTGATTGTATGTTGAGCATTCTTCTTGTGAAACCTCGCTGCCAGATAAGCCGGTGTTCATTCCAATTACACACCAACTATTGAACGACGAGCGGACTCTTTACTCTTGGTCAAGGTCGCTCTGATTTGCTTAATTCATAGCTGTAATTCTCTTCAGTTAGTAGACATGACAAGAGCCTTAGAGGATTTTATGAAACCACAGTGACTTGAAGGCGGATGCCTCAGAATTACATTACACTATTCATGTGTCTAGTTTGTATTAATGTACATTCATTATTGCCGCTTGTAGACAGAAACAATTGAGCAGTGCTTTATCATGCTGTCTAATCTCTTATCTCGTATAAAATCTGTTGATAATCCACTGAAGAAAATATTCCAGTGATTTTGACAAAACCCAAGGTACATTTCCTGTGAAGCTGGGAACATTGTTTGCTTTATCTCAGCATGGAGTAAAGCTGTGGCAAACTTTCTATGTCACTGTCAATTAAATTGCTTCAACCTACACAACTCAATAACATCAGGGATTACAGTCTTGATTATTTTGTTACTAAGCTTCTAGCTTTACCATGGACAGCTGAACTGTCCTAAACCAATAATTTTAACCAAATATTTTCTCTTAGGTGACTGGCATATTCCGGTAGTTGGTGCCTTGTCTCTAAACCATGGCGTACAGTATGGATCCCATTTTGTTTGTTTTGTCTTCCAGTGCGATGAGTAAGCGGTGCCAGAACTTGCTGCTGCAGATCTATCTGCACTTCCCTGAGGTCATCCAGCACGTTACCCTGCCTGAGGGCACCCTCCGCAGTGGGGGAGCGGCATATGGCAGCAGCTGCAAGGTAAAGATGTCTTGCCTGTTTCATAGAACACATACAGTCCCAGTCAAACTGTAGTTCTTACCATCTAAATGTAACTATAAATGTGACTTTGTTGTGACATTTCTATTTCTATGTCCTGTTACCATGGTATAGTGATATGTTTGGTTATTCTTCTTGTGGATATAATAGCGATGTCATACTGTACTTCAACAACAGGCTCGTCATAGTGAGTAAAATATCCGGTTCGATTTAGTAGGATTGTTCTAAATAAATAATAAAAAATAATAAAACTGAATAAAATCTGATTTTGTAATTGCTGTAAAATGTAACACCAACTGGAAAAATTTCTTTTTTCACTTACAACAATAAATGGACCACGATACTTTATTTTATTTGGTTAGACATTATGCTAAATTCTTGTTTTATGTGTTTGTCTCAGCTTGATGTCCTGGTGCACCGCCTGGTTACACTGCTTGCTGATATAGGAGACTCGAAGTCTGCAGAGAGCCGCGTGTCTGATGCCAACCTTGCATGTAGGAAGCTGGCTGTGTCGCACCCTGTCCTTTTGCTCAGGTGAAAAAAAAACTGGGAAACACTCTAACCAGTAATATTTTGGAATTTAGTCTAGAGACTAGGTTTTCTGTTGCCATAGGTTCAACCTGCTGACTGTTTTTCCTTTCTTTTCTTTCCTCAGACACCTGCCTATGATTGCAGGCCTCTTGCACGGTCGCATTCACCTGAACATGCAGGAGTTTCGGCAGCAAAACCACATGACGTTCTTTAGTAACGCGCTCGCCATCCTGGAGCTGCTGCAGCCGCTTGTTTTCCACAGCGACCACCAGAGGGCGCTTCAAGACTGCCTTCTGTCCTTTATGAAGGTCCTTCAGGTGGGCGGTTCATACCCCGTCAAATTTTCACCATAGGATTTAGGGTCGAGATCAGACATAACTGCTGGTTTTAATGAGCTGTATGAACGTGCATCTTTCTTCTTGTAGAATTTTCAGAGGTCCCGTTCTCCATTGGTCTTCATCAACAAGTTTTTGCAGTTCACGCAGAAGTACATCACTCACGATGCAGCAGCCGCCATCCCGTATTTACAAAAGCACTCGGACATCTTGCAGTGAGTACTATATCACGGCAAAAGAATACTTTGTATGATTAAATTGTGACAGTTTAAATGGCGAATCATGTGTGAGTTTGCCGTATTTACAGCAACTATTTCTTTGTTAGAGATCTTCTTTTGCTGTTTCCCCTGCCAGGGTTCTGTGTGCAGAAAACCCAGACCTGGTTCAACTGAAATCTCTGCTGGCCGGACTCACTCTGCCAGTGAGAAGTTCTTCTGCAGAGATT
Organism: Nannoperca australis; assembly: GCA_036023655.1. Lineage (NCBI taxonomy): Eukaryota > Metazoa > Chordata > Actinopteri > Centrarchiformes > Percichthyidae > Nannoperca > Nannoperca australis. The sequence goes on along the minus strand of JAVQJD010052777.1, from coordinate 43,814 downwards.
ACGCCAGAAGAGAGAGATGGTACGCACAGGTTCATGGAGTTGTTACCAAGCCCAGATATAACTGAAACATAAGGACATTTAAAATCTTGAAATAATGTATGTATTAAGTCTAAATAACTACTTTTGTACTATTTTTGTTGTTGTTTCGCTCTTTACCAGACGACTTGGCCACTGGTTCCCTGCCCCTAGTCAACATATCTGCCTCAGTTTCACTGAGTGCGGCTGACATGACAATGTACCTGAAAAAGATGTCGAGAGGAGAGGCAGTCGAGGGTAACGCACAACATACTGCCGCAGCAATTTAAGATGTAAGACTGCTGTATCATAATGAGTAATGTGCCGGGTTTTTTACCGCCTGTTATAGATGTGTTGGAAGTGTTGACAGAGGTGGATGATAAGTCGAGGAGGAGCCCAGAGATCATCCAGTACTTCACCGTGAGTCATAAACAACAGAAACAAAGAAAAGGTCAAGTGTAGTACCTGTCAGGTGTGTAACATGTCCATCACCACCTTGTGTCACTGTTTGCAGAATGATCTGCAGAGACTCATGGCTTCCTCTGAGGATCTGTGTCGGAACATGGCCTTCAGTCTGGCCCTGCGCTGCATCCAGAATAATCCCTGGTAAGTTTACAGCACTCTGGTACGAACCACCTACAGAAAGTTAGCTGGAAGTGAGGCAATGTGTGGAGACGAATAAAGTTGTGAAATAATATAAAAGATGATGGCGTAGAGAGGTACAATCTATCAATCAATCCGTCTGTCTGAATACTTTCATCTGTATGTTTTCTATGCTGCAGCCTGGCAACAGAGTTCCTGCCAACTTTCATGTATTGTATGGGCAGTGGTAACTTCGACGTGGTACAGACGGCTCTCAGGAATCTTCCAGAATATGTGCTTCTCTGTCAAGGTAAGAGGGAAGGATACTCTTCAGTCACATTATCACAGTGGTCTGGTCTTGTGTTATAATCACATGACCACACAATATTATTTTATCGAAAGAAAAAGTGATGTAACAGCATGCAGCCAAAGTCGGAGTCACACAACCCCTGCTGCATGTTGTAATGTGTTTGTTTTTTTTCCTCCCAGAACACGCAGACATCTTGCTCCACAAGGCGTTTTTAGTGGGTATCTACGGACAGATTGACACCAGTTCAATGATCTCAGAGTCCATGAAGGTCCTTCACATGGAAGCAACAACATAACCAAGCGTACAACTCCGCACCCGATTAAATATAGTTTCATTCATTTTCAGCATTCCAGAGCTAAATCATTTTTTATTGTCTTTAGTTCAAACATTGCGCTAATTTGATCACGACAGATTAACAAACTCTGTGGCTCTTCAGTCTTACAGCTTAAAGGATCCTACCAGTAGCTACCAGTAATATAATAACTTGTGGATAATTTTGTGACTTTAAAGAATGCAATGAAATTCCCTCTAATTTGGTTGAAAATTCAATAATTTAAAATTGCTGTTATTGTAACAATACCTCAATTAGTGATGTATTCTTAAGGGACTTGTCATTTTTAACTGATGATGTAATGATACATTAACCAATAATGAAAAAACAAGAATTGTTGTATTATTAGGTGGTGGTATGATATGATCAGTTAAAGCCAACACAAAACATACGAAATTGGAGTCATAGTCAACAATACTTTAATTTTTTATTATAATAATAAATATATATTTAAATGGTTAAATTAAATTGACATTTTAGAGGGAGTTTTTGCACTTCTGCATTTATTATATTACTAACAGATACATTATTACAAACAACAACGCTCAATGCATTTTTGGAAAAGCGCAGTTTAGCTTTTGATTAGCACAGCTTCGTTTCGGCTTGATATTTGTATGTTTCATTTGTAAATGTTTTTGAATGAACATGTTCCCCCTCCGATGTTTAATAGTAGCAATTTCCCTCAAAATTGTGAGTGTCCAAAATTCAAAGTCCCAATCTGACTGTATACCAAATACTATTGGAACACCTTAGTGTATTACACAAGAGGTGTCATTTAGTAAGTGTTTATTAAGACTAAGAAGTCAGAATAACTAAATGTGGCATTGCCTGAATACAATGTTATTGTGAATTCCTTAAATTGCTAAACAGAACTGGTCATTTATTTTGAAGTCACAATGCTGTACTTTTACCTGAACACCATCTGTGAGCCACCTTGAAGTGAACGGAATAAAATAACTTTTGGAATATGGCTTTTTATTATATTTTATATTTTATTCAGCCTTACTTGACAGAAAGTGAATAGTGTAATATATTTCACCAGTTTTAACCACTGTAGTTCAGGAATTCAATGGGGACATTTTACCACTTTAATGTGCAAATGGTAAAAACACAAATTTAACAAAAACCAATTAATACCTTTCCTAATAATATTTTAGCACCTCAACAAGGAAGGGGAGGAAGGGAGGAAAAACTAAATGGTGCAAGGTTTGTGGCGTTTCATTTCATTCCAATAATTCTTGGATCCTGATAAAACTTGAAACAGCTGTCACAGGTATGCTTTCTCTTCACTGGCGTGTAACAGACAAATTAAAGGCGTGATTCACATGCTGTGATGGAAACCATTTTGCCATGAAAGTGTGAGTTGTTTTGCCCAGCGCCACTGACTTGATCTGAAAACCTCTTGATGGAGTCAAAGGGATAAGTTAAACAATGTGTACTCATGCCGGTAAACTAGGAAAGTGGAAGTCCCTATTGATGGTAAATTAACCATGGTGGTAATTGTTCAATCACACAGACCAAAGGGTGCTTTGAAGACGTGATGTGGGTAGGCCGTTTTACAACACAGACTGCTGCTGGTGTTTTGTTACACATGAGGACGTGAAGATGAAGCCACAGCATGGTTGAGGACCCTCAGTGAGGGTGAGACATGCCCACACTGGTGGGTCAGTGGAATCTGTCATTCAGAAATAACAGGCAGTCAATAAGATACAGGGGCTGGATGGCTGAAAGCAGGTTGTCTCTAAATGCAGCTTTTTTTGTTGTTTTTTTGATGTAACAGTAAGCAAGGCTAGAGGTCAAAATGCTCTTAACCTTTTGTCAAAAACTACCAGCTTAAGGTGGTTTTATTGTGTAAAACAAGGACATAAGGAAAACCATGTTTCTTTTATCTGTTTTGCCAAAAATATATATAAATAGGCTGAGTTGTGACAACTGTCATGTACAGAATTAATACCCAAGACATTGTGAATACATTATGTATGTGCCTTTGTCTTCTGAACCCTCATGCCTCCAAATCCCCTTTAATGAATATGTATTCACACATCCTTTTCTATAATTAAATTGTTCATATGTAAACCCAATAAAGTCCTACTCATCATGCCTCATACCTGCTGATCTCTCTCTGCTGGCTCTGTCTGATGTGTTAATTGCACCTGTATGGTGTCCTGTAACTAGCCGAAAGCTCTGTTTATGGTTATCAATCAACTTACTACACAAGTCTTAGCAGCCTGGGCTCTTGGTCAGGCGCCAGCAACCTATTGGCTGGGCAGCAGTGAGGCGGAACAGACATGAATGACAGCTAACGAGGAAGTTGTGGGAGGGAGAGGGGGTGCCGGCCTGTTGCTGAATAGTCTGACGGACCACAGACAAGTTAACAACCTCTGCCTTAATTCATCATACCAGGCTGGATGCCCTCAAATGCAGCTGCTAAAAGCTAACTGCTCATTTGTCCATGCAGAACATTTTCATGATAATAAAATATCTTCATAGTACATATGTATTTAAGTAACCATGGTCAGTGAGGGCATTTACTCAAGTACAGTTAAGTATGTTTTTCTTATGCTACTTTATACTTCGGCTTCACTAAATTATAAATAATATATTATAAAATAATTATGCAGTTTTTTACTCCCCTACATTTATTTGACATTTTTAGTTACTTTTCAGAATAAGTTTATGCATAAAGAAGCCAATCAGTGTTTACCATCCTTTTTGGCTTGTCAACCTTTACAAAAAAGCAGTGTCTAATTGGCCCCTTGACATGTTTCAGTCTGTTCTTAGCACTTCCAACCAAGATTTTCCCTCTAAACGTCTACTATGGCTTCATTTAAATAATTGTTTTAGCACTAAAATATTAAAATCACCAAATTTTTTGGCAAAAAAAAGTTACTTGTAATGGATTATTTTTATATAGCTGTATCTGTTACTTTAACTTGAGTAAAGGATCGGAATACTTCCAGCACTGACCATGTGCATGTGAATGTTTGATTGTGAAATATTGTTTCAAAGTGGCTGTCAGTGGGTCTTCCTGCCCATGTGAAAGTGGACAGTGAATGAGCAGCGAGCAGGAATGCGACCAGCGGAGGCTTCTCAGCTACAGGAGGGGCCCTGATGTGCCGCTACCTGCCCATGCACATCTGTCTGCTCTCCGTCTTCCTCTCAATGGCACCTTCGCCTTAGATCATCTCCTCTTCCTCCACGCTTGAGTTGCACTTGGCTTGCGTGGAAAAATGTGGACCGTCTCTCGCCTCTCTTCTCCCTGGGACTTTGATATCTCAAGTGTGATTGCTCTTGGATTGTGGCCGCTTTCCCTTGAAGGTTTCTTGACATGAAAAGCAGGCTGGGCTCTCAGGTGTATCCCTGGCCAGTGATCCAGGACTAAAACAATCAGCCTGCTCACTGTGGGATACTATTACCAAGGAGAGTGAGGCACCAAGCATAGGGGCTTCCTCAGCCATGAAATACACTTTCTTTCCAAGTTCCAAACACATTTTAGGTGTGTTGATTGAATTATACCAATCCACGCTTCCATTAATAGATTTTAGTTTGAAGTTTGTGCAGGCAGTTAAGACTAAAATACATATGCATGCAGCCAGAGAATACATTCCCGGTGTGTTTGCACAGAGGTGGACGACTGAAATGATTCAACATTTGTAATGAATTAAAAAGAAATGAGGCCAGTAATTGTAGTTAAGATTGACCCGATCTGATAAGTATGATAATGTGACACGTCATTAACAGCAGAGGCATAAGTGACAACCCTTAAGCTTCACTTACACTTTCATTAAATATTGATCTTATCTGTGCTCATTGCTGTTCCAGTCTGCAAATTACACCAGATAGAAAAATTCCCATGACAGTGGAGCTGAGGATAATCATCCATCTACACATGACATTTGGCAGAACTCTTGTTTTATGAGCTGAAGTGCCATTGTGGTGGATGAGAAAGAATAATAATGTTCAGTGTTCATGATCTCCATTATGTTAGATTGTATCTTATCACACCAAGGGCAGAGTTAATCCACTCCAGCCATGTCTGTCAAGGAAAAAAAGGGGTTAAATAGCATAATTTAATTCCGATTTTAACTAATTCGAAATGTTTTTCTGCAACAAATTATTTATTTTTGAAACCTTTAGAATATCTTGTGCAAAATTGAGGTTCAACCAATTTATGAGGGGCTAAAGTCAATGTTTTTACAATAACAATGTATCAGATGACAATGTGAAAGGAGTCACTTGTGTTGAAACTACAGAGAATTATTACCCTCCCCTCTGCTTTAGAGTGAGTTTCAGCTCATTGGTTAGCTGTCCGTCACACAACTTTACTGTTTTGGTTCACTCTCACCACTTTAGTGTTCTCAGCTGCAGCAGGCAGCAGTTTTCAGTGAAAAAGCTCTAAAAACCCACTCTACACTACATGCTTAGCACCAAATGGCAGACAAACAGTTAGCAACTAGCTGGTCAACATAGTGAAGCATTTAGCAGCTTAAAAGTCAGGAGTTGGTGGAAACCTGTAAACAGAGCTAGAGTGAATATTGGACACATATTCACTCCAAATTAATGCTAATGTTGCTCCTTATCTGCTTGATGCGTAAATAAGCAACTCTTTGCTAACAAGTTCACTATATCAACGAAGCATACGTTGTTGTGTTCAGTTTGTTTCTGTCGCTCCAAAGTGGCCAAAAAAACAAAACACACATTTTAAGACACACAAAGATATCCTGCTTTGAACACCTGTGGTCATTTGTTTGGTTTTTCCATAGAAAAAACATGCGGGAGGCTTCAAGTTTCCACATCACACGTGTAAGTTGCATATTGGACCATGATAGGCTTCCAAACTAGATGTGATGTCACAAAATCATGCTTATACGTATGACTTAAACTCAGATTTAAGCACAGAGAAACGTTCCTCTTAAGCAGAAAAGGTGATGACATTCTTCTGTTGTCAGACTCCGTACTTCATTCTGCACAGTGAAGGTCAAACATCCAAGTAAAGTAGCAACAAGCAAAACACGTTTTCCTGGTGGGGAAAATGTACAAGTTTTAATTGTTCCGTTATCTGTGATCCAAAAGCACGTTTGAGGGGGATTTCAGATGTCTGTTTCCCTCTACTTTGCAATGAAGGAATGCAAGCTCAAACAAGTTTATTTCAAGCTTAAGCCATCTTAAGGGGAACCCATTGGATGGCTCGGTAAACCCACGGATAATGCACATTCTGTTCCCGCAGCTGAAGGTCTGCTAATGATTTGATGATTGCCATTTTAGCTGTGGATCTCCAGTGTTGCCTTGTCACCCAGGGAGCTAGAAATACCTGAGAGGCCAATAAGGCCTGGCATTAGCCATTACTATTGTTGTCTTAATGCCTCCTTCAATTATCCACAAGCAGCTCTTTTGAGCAACTACTGTCAGAACCTCCCCCACCGGTTTTTCGTCAATTTTGTCCCTGATTATCTGGATCAATGGGCATTAAAGGACCCAAGCAAAGACAAACACAGTAGTTTGAGAGGGTGGGAGAAGGGAGTCTACTTTCAAACACACCAGAAATCCCTGTAACTGCCTGTGTGCCAGGGACAAACGGAGATTGCTATTCAGTCGTCAGTCCCAGCGCACGCAGTGTTGATTTAGCCACATCTCAAACTAGACACGTTTAAGCTATTTTGTTTCCCCCACAGAACTTGCAAGAATTTTTTTCTTTCAATCTACGTCTGTCCATTCCCTCCGTCACACATACATGCATGCATACATACAAACCCACTGAAGAGCTAAAAGTGGTTTTTACTGACTGGTTATATCGTCCACCATGGACTACACCTACCTTAATGTAGAGCCTGAATTATTGTTGTTATTAATTCAACATATCATTTCAGTAATGTGTACTTTGAGGTAATTATATGGCTACCTTATAAAAAGATGGTAATGCAAAAACGTTTTACTGGAGAGTTCAAGTGTCCGATGCTCTTGACGCAGTTAAATAGATTTTTTCACAATGTTAGGATTTAAATGACGGGTGAAACTGTGAATCGTTATTCAATTCTTTTGAGATAAAAAGACGTAAATAGAACTAAATATCTGCTTTCAGTCTCAATGTGAGCTTTAAAGAAATCCAAATAGGTCAAACCCTAATACTGCCTCCACTAAGACTTTAATTTTGTGTTTGAACAGGTGCAGATGAAAGGGCCACAGGTGAGTGAGTTGCAGTCCTCGCGGCTTGCAGAGGAATGACCATCCTGTGACTCACCTCAGCTCTGACCATCTGCCTCCTGCAGAGGTCCCAGGCTGATCAAAGCCACCTCAGCCCGCCAGTTCAGCGGTGACAGCGCTGACAGCTCAATGTTTTCACCGCCGTCTGAGCTGATGAGCAGTTAGCGAGATGTGTTGTTAGGTGATATGTATCTTCGGATTAATTGACACACCTGTGTTTAATTCACGTAGACAGTGCTGGCGATCATCTCATCAGAGATCCATCAACACTAAGCTACAGCTGCCTTGCCCAAAGAAAAAAAAAGTGTTAATAATCTTCCTGTCTGGGCTGCTAATGTGTTGATGTGTATGCTTTGATCTGAGATGGAAAAATATTGTAGCCTAAGTGTTCACTAACACTTTGACTGCTGTCTACATACTTTACAACAATGGTAAGAATACATCACCACAAATTATTGCAGTATGTCAGTTGTTAACAAACACAAGATATAACATGAAAAATAAGTAGGCTGCAAACATTTGACAGTGAATGTTTTGCAAATCATCTAGAACAGCTGCTCTGCTGACACGCCATCTGGCAACCTCTCACTACTTAGCATGTGAGCAAGTTTCAAAAAGTGGTATTCCAGGTACGTTTGATACCAAAAAATGCCACAAATCACAAGTTCAATGCGTTTGGATTGGCTGTCTCCAATTTACCACAGGTCTGTGCTGAAGTAGGCAGTTGGGCATCTCCAGTTCGTGCCTCTCATCTATTAGCGTTACATCTGAGTCACAGCGCTAATAATACGTTTCTCTGAAAGAGAAGGTCATTCAGCAAGATATATCAAACCATGTGGGTGATAAAGAATGCACACAAAAAGTTGAATGACTTTAATCCATTTCTCAACTTGCAATTCTGTTTCCTAATCCCAACAAATATAGTTGCTGGTTACAACTCTTGTTTTGTGTAGCAGGTGGTTAGGACAGTCTGTGAGTAGTCTGGAAATACTTTAGCTGTAAGTTTTGTTAAACGACCTGCTGGATTTTTCAAATATTGCTGGGTATTTATCTTTTAAAGAAACTGATGCTTAGCTCTGTGACTCTAATGCTAATACACGAGAAGCACAAACTGGGGCTAGCATTTGGGCGACTTCCCTGCATTACTGAATCTGACAGGATTTGCTCTTGTCCTTGTAATATAACATTTATTTGACAGATTTTTAGGGTAGAACGTATTTGGCTTTTAAAATGGGATGCTTTTTTGAATTTTGGTTAAAGAAAACTTCCAATCTACCAATATATATATATAAATATCAAAAGTGCCTTCTGAGCTCAAACTGACTGAGCACTACAGTATGTGTTGTTTCAAATATAAAGATGACATAAGTCGGTAAGGATAACAAGTCTTATAAGGATTAAAAGTACAACATGCAAAATGCACATTGCACTACTGCAGTTAAGCACAATAATTAAGTTGTTTTCTATTCTTACAGGTGTCACATTTTCAGTGCACCTGGTTTACCTTGCTTAATATTTCATTAGCTGCCATGTAAAGAAGGGATTTGTGCAAGTACCCTGCTACTACTCGTTAAGTTGATTGGCATGAAGGTTGACAGCCATGATCATTTTTGCATAGTCTATCTTGGTGATATGCAAAATAAAACATCACAACTTCAGAAAAAACAATACAATGAAATCAATAATGGAGTAAACACAGGGGTTGCTAGGAGGGATTAAAAACATTAAACAAATGAGCGTTCAGGTTTTTCAGGCAGGGTGTTTATGCTGGAACCTGCTGTTCATGGTCTACTGCCTTTGTGCTTGTTTTCATCCCTCAGGACTGAACAACTTGTGTTTTCATTATGTCTCCTTTGCAGCAATTTGTTCTCATATTTGCCATCTCTTACACCGGTCAGATAAGAGTTGAGGTGATCGTGTCTAAATGAACATACACATCTTCAAGACTGTGTTTTTTTACACACTGAGCTCCTGTCCATTTTACTGATTGAAATTTCAGAAGCCAAAGATGTTGCAACTTGTCCCAGAAAGGCATAGAGAGAACAAATCAGTGGAAACATACCCTATCACTATAATGTAAGAAAGCGATTGAGCAAATGTGTGGCTGGGAAAGTAATGATGAATACTGCAAAGATGGAGTAATGCTGATAATCCACTGAGAGATGAATCACAGGTTGGATTTTCACCTCCGTCCTATAAACCAAGCCCTGTCGTCTGTTTGGAGGTCATGTGACGAGGAAAGGAGGGGGAGCGGATTGGAGGGGAAGAGTAGAATGCTAAGGTGAGACCACCTCCACTTTTCAAGTCTTACCTTTACTCTTCAGGCAACACCTTATACCTGCGCTGAGCACCTCAGCCACATACAGCAGCTCTAACAAGCAACTGGATACATCTGGTAGACAATCAGAGTTTTCTTTCTTCTTTTCTTTTTTTTACTCTGGACGTTGGGATGCATTTCAACAATCCACCCTCATCCCTGTAGGAGTCAACCTGGCCCCTTTACAGTGGACTGACACTTAATATTGGACTCTTAATATCTTGGACATGTTTGGCCCAAGGCAGCTGGTATCTACTCTCCTGCCTGCAGTTTTCCATTCACCTGCAGCTCATTTTTTCCCTGCGTTCCCAACCAGACTGGGCACCCAGCCTCAGATCCTGGTCCCAGGGCCCTTTATCAGCTATGAATCCTTGAGGAATTATCTGCAGCCGGAGACATGCAAAGAAGCTCTGCTCCTGGCCACACAGGCGGTCGGGATGGGGCCACTCACAGAGGACATAGGTGAGTTTAAACCACAGCTGCTGTGGCCAAAAAGATACTAATTGTATGAAACAGGACTTGTGCAGATTGTTCATAGCCAAACTGGCACTGTATTACCCCAGACTCTAAGACAGTCAGTGAGCGCCATCTGATTGCAATATAAATGTTTACAAAAGATTAGCTAACAGCTCGTAACTAACAATCAATTATCAAGCAGTGTTAAAGTGGGCCTAATGATCGCTGCGCTAATTATCCAATCTAGAGCCATTAGTTTGTTGTCACCCGTTAGCGATTGTGTAATTGGTGCTTGCGCTGTGCTTTCCAGATGAACAGAGGCCAGTGAAGCAGCGTCGTGCACGAGCCAACTACAGCAGCTGGCAGCTGGAGGAGCTGGAGAAGGCCTTTGAGACCACCCACTACCCAGACATCTTCATGAGGGAAGCCCTGGCCGTCAGACTGGACCTCATTGAGGCCAGAGTACAGGTAATTGGCACACTGAACTCCTTTTGGAAATGCCCACTTCATAATCATTCGACTGATATACATTTTTCTATATAATGTGCAAATGTATTTATTTAGCCCTATAGTTATTTAAATTCATAGAACTCTTTCTTAATTAAATTCTATTCAAAATGTCAAAGTTTACAACATTGTCAAAAATGTCACAGTGTCGAACTATTTTGGTTCTATCACTATAAATGTAATATAGCTTAGGTGGGTTCACATTTTTTTCAAGCTTTTCTGAAAACACTACTCACATGCCCTAAAATCTATTTTAACAAGATATCTTATCAACATTTTGTAAGTATTACACAAAGTTTTTTTACATTTCCAGATTATTTATATTTAGTATTCCTTCATCTGTTTCCAGGTTTGGTTTCAAAACCGCCGTGCCAAGATGAGAAGACAACTGAAACTCCAGGGCCAACTTACAGGGCCTTATATAAAAAGAGACAATGACGAAACATCTGCGACAGCAAGCAGGAGTTTAAAACAGCAGACAGAAAGTTCAGACGGCGAGCACTGGGAGAGACGACAGGAAGGAGAAAACTATCCATGGACAAAAGATGCGAGCGATGCGCTGAGCGCGAGTATGCAGCCTGTGACCCAGGGGTCGGGGAAGTGGGAGAGGTCGGAGGGGCCGAGCTCAGAGGAGCTCCGCTCTTGCAGCATCGCCAAGCTGAGGGCCAAAGCCAGAGAGCATGAGGCCGAGATTCATGGCACTGTAAACACGTCAGGAGGCGACACACAGTCACAAACACAGGAAGCTGATGCCATGCACAGTGATTGACCATTTTCCTTCTTCCTGTTTGTACAGATAATCTTAACCAAAAAATATATAAAGCTTATACTATTACTATGCCGAAAAATACTTTTTTAACCTTTTGGGATGAGGAGCTATATTATTTAGCCATCATTAATTAAATATATATTTCTTGCAGTATAAATTGTTATAAAATGCAATTTTCTATCAAATTAAAAACAAGTTGTGATTGTGTTTAATTTTATCTTCATGGTACATTCCAACTAACATCTTTGTGACGTTTTCTGGCCATTTTTATTTAAACCACACCTTTTAACTTGTATAACTGTTTTGTCTATTTTGATAAAATATATAACTTTAAAAAGTGTATGTACCCTAAATGATTTGAATTACTTAGTTAACATCACATGCATGTGCTGTTTACTTCTTTTTATATTCTCAACGTGATCATGAGCATATCACATCTTAAAAGTGTTTAGGTTGTCAACTCTAACTGAATGTCATGCTGTATGTGCGGTTAGCAGATAACATTGACAAATGACAAATACTGCCACCTTATCAGATCAGTCTATCAGGGCACAGCTGAAATGGGATACAGTCAAACACTTTCTATATGATTTCACTAAGGACAAGCTCATCCCTGACCTCTCGGGTTCCCTTCACCAACAGACAGGATGTCTGCATGCAGCCACATGTCCTCCAAGGAAACAATGGAAATAGCTGAAAAATGAAATCATTGAAGAAGGGAGTCTATCTAAATGATGAATGTCACTTATGCATATACATCAAAGACATAGTATACTGAGATTTTAGTTTTCAATGATAGTGTTACAGATTCTATACAGACCTGGGAATCTAAAGAGAAAGAAAAGTAAGGACATGTTTTAAGGGCTGAGATAAACAATCAGCAAATGCAAAATAATTCACAACAGCTGTGGCAAAAGAAATGATTTGATGAGAAGATTTGAGCTAATTTAGGTTATTTTGGTTTTGGCTCAACAAACACTGTTGAGTTGCTAAATTCAGGTTAATGAAAATGTATTTGAGCGATGTGAAAGTGAATTATTAGTGATTTTCACACAAACTTATTAAGCAAACAGCAGTTAGACTGGAAGCATTTCATCACCTCGTGTGTGTCTTCAGCTATGGCACACAGTATTTCACACCATCCGTTACTCAGTCAAAACAAAATACAACATGATAAAAGGATACTGGTGTAAAACATCTAATAAAACTTGCAAGTTGATGTTTTAATCCCTTTTTTGTATTTTGTATGTTTAATCTTCTTATATAGAATTCTAAAAATTGCTATTAATACATTTATGGATGATAAAAGTGCCTTTTTTCACAAAATGTGTTAGTAATGAATGCACACACTGTATAGTGTGTGTGCTGCCATATTTGTAGTTGAAGTACTACATAATGTTTTGCTACACAGCTACTTCTGCACAGAAATCATACTAGCACTGTCTATTTGCATGCATTGTTTATGTATTTGAACTTTGGAGTGGTGAGATGGTCTTCTAACAGTGTTACAGTGTGACGCTGCCCCCTTCTGGGCATGAAGATGTCCTCAGACAGGACAGATGAGACAGATTATTCAGACAAGGCAACAAGGTGCACAGTATACGTTTTTAAAATCCAACTAATGCATACATTTCCTTTTACTGCAGCAACACATCTCTTATTTGTTGTATGGACCACCGTGAAACTTATAAAGCTGTTACTCTTGTTGCTTAATGTTTTGGAGACCCTGGTGTCGTAACAAATAAACAATTTATGTCCTACAGTGAATGAGGTCAGTGTGGGTCGCTCACATTTCAAAGACTCAAGTTCAGTTCCGTTCTCACACTAATTACATTTCCCAAGTTTGAACACATACTCACGAGATCTCTGTGTCAAATTTAAACTTCTTTTCAAAATGGGTCAGAGAAGCACAGTGGAAGATTTCTTTTGTTTCCTGTTTAGGAAGAATTACTCCTCAAGCTTTCTCACAAATTTCTCTAACAAACTTTACTAGTAAAATTCTACATAATCATTTTACTATTTGAAGGTTACTGACAAATCAAGTTACAAGTTTTCCCTAAAATTTTGTGGGACACCATAATATGGGATAATTGGGTCAGAATCCTTATATGACAATAGTTGGCCTCAATTAGTCCCCAATTATGCCCCACACAAAGATGACAGTGGTTAAAAAAAAAAAGAACACCATAGATTCTGTTCTTGGTTCTCATACTGCACGCTGACCCCGATATGCAGGCTGAGATAACAAGTCTGGTGTTTAATTACTTCAGAAATCCTACAACATATTCCTCCTTTACAGAGACCCCAAAAAGATTAATTTCATGAGGAATTAAATGAAAATATTATTGTAAAGCTAAATGGAAATGACAGCTGAAGCTTTTGTCCTAATCAAATAAATCCAAGTTTCTATGCCCCACCACAAGAAACATAAAAACATATATAATAAAACTAAATCAAATGAAATGTAGAGAGACGTGTTCCTTTTCAGTGTGACTTTAACCTTATGTGTAATTCAGCTTGCATTTAATTTCTCAAAGATCCAGATGGCGACTTCAGACTGAAGGATCAGCAGTAATCTGAAAAACTCGAACATTTTGCCCGTAGGTCACACTTGAGGGCTGTGTTTTCAACATAAGAGGCTCTCTGTGAACACCCTTCATAGTGACAGCTTTGAATGAAAAACCCAGCCTTTGTCACTCATTTGCGGGAGGCTACTGTCTGCAAGATTAAGCATAAAGGGTGGACTAACTGGAATTTTTAAGACCTGCATACAGGGAGTTGAGGCAGAAGCAGACTAAATATGTTTAGGTTGAAGACAGTGCAGAATACTTATTATATTGTCAAGTGGTTCAAAAGTTCAGCCACATTTGGATATGATCAGACTAAATAACGACACTTCATTGTTTTTTTCACTTCATAATTGTCTTCTGTATGGACTGTTGCGTTAAAAGGATGGTCAGTATCACTTTAGGTATTTGCTATTTTGATAGAGATAAATTCTGCACTAACTCAGTTTGCAGAATGTAAAAACTATTATTAATCTCTCTGGCTGGTTTTTATTCAACTGTTATGGATGACGAATCAGCAGTTGGTGTCAATTAGTGTAACGAGCGGAGAAACACACACCAGCAGCTTGTCCCGCAGACTCGGCGGTCATTCAGGTAAAAGAAGGAAACCGGACGCAGCTGCAGCGCCGCAGTTCACGGTCAAATCCTGAACAGAGACTTTGTTTTCATCTGTCTTTCCTCCGGCTCCTCCACACTGAAACCTCTGCCTGTTGCACACTTCGTCTGTTAGCCCAGTAAGTCTAGTGGGTGCACGGTGACTCTGTCGCGCTGGGAATATGGCTGCCATCAAGGCTTTGGAGCAGTGGTGTAAAACGCATTGTGAGGGCTACCGAGATGTGGCCATCACCAACATGACGACTTCATTCAGGAACGGACTGGCTTTTTGTGCGCTTATACACACGTACAGACCGGACCTGATGTAAGTATTTAACTTTGGAAAAAACATTTTTATAATGTAGGTGAAATTCTGCCGGGGTTTGGTTGACTTTAACTTTGTTTGGAAACTAACTTTGACATAAGGAATGTCCTGTGGTAGCTTGTTCCCTCCTAGATTGCAATCATTTTGTAGTTTTCTACAAGGGTTTATGTGTCTTTGGTACTCAGTAGTGACCTGAAAGTGTTTTTATTCAGATTTTTTTTAAATCTTAATATATAGTTTTAAGTGGTCTTTTTTACTTTAGTTAGAGTTATTAGTTATTGTGTTATAAATGTAAAAATAATTCTAATATTTTAAACCAATCGTATATAAGAAAGATGATGTCTTAATAAATATAACTAGGCCAATTTTTTTTTTATTGTTTATACGTCTTGATCCTAAGTCTTATTTCTCTCTCTCTGTTCATTGTATGTCTGTTTTCCCAGAGACTATGACTCACTCAGAAAGGAGGATGTGTTTGAGAACAACAGACTGGTAAGATGTCAAGTGGTTGAACCTTTGTCTTATTGAGTGGAACTGCTAAATCTGATGTAGCAATGCATCCACTTCAGTAACCCCAGGCACACAACGACACATCCAGCAACACACAGTAAATATTTTGCTGTTTCAACATTTTAACAGCACAGCAGTTTAAGCAAAAGCCCCTAACAATTTTAGCCTCCTCTCAAACTTAAACATTCTGGATCTTTACTCTGCCTCTGTCCACTTGACCTAATTTATTTTGTTAACCCTTACATGACCTGAGCAGCACAGCCGAGACTTCTCCATTATTTAGTCTTCTTCCATTTTGCCAGCTTCCTCTGAGGTTTGCAGGCCCTGCAGAGCTGCAGCATGCACTTCCTTGTTGTCTTGGAAGATCCTGGCAGTGTCAGCAACAAACCTGAGCTCAGGGGAGAGGCTCTCCGTGCTATTCATTTTGAATGAGGCTTGCTGTCATCTGCCACTCAATCTTCATGATGAAGGTTCACTTGAAGCCACTGTTGTTGTATATGTATTCAGGGTTATGCAAGAAGAAGACTTAAATGAGATTTGTGGCCAGAGAATTGTGTGTTTTTATCAGGTTTTAGTCTTAATCAACTGTTAAAGATGCTCCCTGTACTGAAACATGAGAATGTGACTAGTGTGGTAATTAACACCCTTCTATATTTCATGAAAAGTGTCATGTTTCTTACAGGTGGTTATTTCACAAGTTGCTAAAAAAAAGTAAATGTCTGCAGAACCTGCTATAGTTTTCAGCATTCACTGCTTTTCTTTTACGTCGACAGACTTTGCATTCAGTAAGGCTTTGCTTGAAGTTTATTGAGCATGTCCAGACTGATCCTAAACAATGCCCCGATATCCTTTTCCCTCCATCCTTTTTCTTATCCCTACTAGCTCACAGGAAGTGCTCTATTCATTATACGGTCCTTTTCAGACCTCTCTGGGCCGAGCCACAGACTGCTGCGCCTCTATTTAAAGGAGATTGTATTGTCTGACATTTTTACACATGCTGTAATTGTAGGAGCTGACATTACTGCGCCCAGTGAACACCATGTTTTTATACGGCAGAAATGCTTCAGATTTGTTTACTTGGTCCGTCATACACTACCATTAAATGTTGCTTTGGCAGGAGTTGATGGCATTTGGTTAAACAAAATAATTTTTTTCTGTCAAGGCTTTTCAGGTTGCTGAGGAGAAGTTGGGGATCCCAGCTTTGTTGGATGCAGAAGACATGGTAGCTTTAAGGATCCCTGACAGGCTAAGCATTCTTACCTACGTCTCCCAGTACTACAACTACTTCAAAGGACGGCCTCCCAGTGAGAAGATGGCTGGTTCAAATATCCTTATAAACCGTATAGCAAAGATTGAGTTGTCCATTCTCCTAACCTAGAAGATTTTCTTTAATTCAGAGCTTTTTTTTTACATATGTCTTTTTTAGGTTCAGATTGAGGTATATTCTTTCTTTCCCGTGCTAGAATGTGTTGTTTGCCACTGATAGTGTTTTACTTTTCCCCAGTGGGAGGTGTAAAAAGGCCAGCAGAGGGCTCCAAGGAGAAGCCATCAGAGAAGAAAAATCTCCCAGTGGTTGCTAAAACCTTTGTGTCTAAAACTGCCATTGAGAATCGTTTACCTTCCACTCTCACTGCTCAGACCTCGCCCAAGCTGGCCAGAGCTGCTGTTCAGGTCAGTACTCGTGTCAAAACAAATCGTCAAACATTTAAAGTTATGGTTGTGCTTACAGTACGTATTTGTTGTCTTACACTATCACTGTTTTAATTACTATATTTGAGAACAAGGAAGAATTTCCTTTTTTTTCTTTTTCTTCAGGAGGTTAGATAAATGTGAATAAGGTACGTGTGATACCATTTTGGATAGAGCATTACCTCAGTTTAAGTTTTCTTTTACAGATGGCGGTTTTGGCTGAAAACGCCAACAAAAATGGGACTCTCAACAGCAAATGTGTTGCATGCAAGAGTCAAGTTCATCTGGTTCAGAGGCACTTTGTGGAAGGCAAGCTCTATCACAGAAGCTGTTTCAAGTAAGAACTAAATCTACATTCACTGATCCTTTCCTGTCATGATGTGTTTATTGCATTTATAAATGTATGTTAATAAACGTCCTCCAGATGCAGTGAATGCTCCAGCGTGCTTTACGCAGGAGGCTACATAACTGGGAAGAATCCAGACACTTTTATTTGCAACGCCCACCAAAACTGTTTCAAACCTTCCTTCTCTGAGGCTGGGATCAAAAATAGACCCGCCAGTTCATCTGGGCGATTACATAGTGCCAGCCAGAGCCAGCCTGCACCACGCCCCTCTTCTGTGCTGTCAGCCCCACTGAATATTGTTGTGAAGCCAGTCAGTCCCACTCCACCTTCCCAGTCCTGGACGGCCTCAGCCCAGAAGACGCAGTCGGCCCGGCAGAAGTTTTTCCAGGCTGCGCCAGCAGTCACGGAGGCCTCGACAGGTAACAGGAATCCCACAGAGCCCTCAAGTGTTTTAGGAATGCCCAAGGTTCCACAGAGTCCTGATGATAAGAAGAGCAGAGCCAGGACAACCAATGGAAAGAAATTGGCTGACGAAAACTGCAACAACAACAACAAATGCCTGTTGACCATCCGATCGGCAGAGAGGCGGTGAGTATTGCACTCTGTATACTTTGTGCGGCCATGAATAGAATCTCCTTTTCCTGTGTTTCCCACTGTTTGTATTGTTTTGTAATGACTTTTGTTATTAAGGCTGATGGTGAGGGGTTTCTCTCTCTGCAGGTTTGGAGATGAGCCAAGTTCAGCTGACAGACCCGGTTTGAGAAAGGATAAACGCAGCCAAGGCCCAGCAGGAAGCTGGGCAGGACAGCCCTCCACCAGCCTGGCAAACAATAAGGAATCGCCATGTCTGAAGACCATCAACAAAGACAACACAAGGCCAACAACTGTACACACAACCACCAAAGGCAAGCACTACTAAATGTATTTATTCCCGCCCCCCACACACACACACACAATTATTTGTCTGTCGTAGAATGCATTCACAGAAAACAAAGCCCTATTGTCACTTTTGCCCTATTTATACAGCCAGTGCATTTAACATGATGTTAGCTCAATATTGGATAGTGACATTTTAATTTCTGTCTCACACTTGTAATGAACTTTCACAGTTGAACTGTCATTCTCTTTGAATGGATGTGCATGCATGGCTGCAACATCCTGACAGTCAGGCTTTTCAGACAGAAACACAATTACTGTTGGTTTCTAATATAAGTCATCAAATTATCATCTTTGATAGAAGTCTCCCTATCATGCAAAGTAATTATATTGCCTGCTATTATGGACCACATATTGACCATGGGCATTACTCCAACTTATCTTGGAAGTCAAGATCACCTCTTGTCAAATTCTTCAGAGTTTGTGCATTTATCCATTTGAAGACAGTTTGTCTCATGCACAGATTGGCGCATCATTGTCTTTAATACAGATGTGCAGGTGAATAGTTAGTTAGTTGCATTGTTGTTATAAGAGGCTAGATAATGAAACCAGTAGCTGCACTCATTATCAGGTGAGTGTGACACAGAAAAGTCAAGGGAGTTTTTTGTTTATTGTAAACTTGAACTTCTTTGAGTGCATACTTCATTGCTAAAGCAGATGTCAAATAAAATGGGATAATGTGTGGCTGGTTAAAATTGATAATTATTTCAACAGTTATTCATGTGACAGATGAAGTAGTGATAAGCTTTCCTTTGGCATCATGCTTTTATTTTCACCAATCATTCACTCAACTGCTTCTGTCTAAATCATTTGTCTGCAGATCCCGTCTACGATTGGCAATCAAAGCTCAACCCTTTGAAAACTGAGATAAGTGTAAAGTAAGTATCCTCAATCATATTTTATCTGTTACCTCATAACTTGCTTTGGAAGTGGGAAGGTTACACAGGTGGACAACAAACAACAACTTGAAAGAATTGTCTTTAAACGTCCCTGACTGTTCAGCTTATTCACTCTCCAGAAAGCGGAATCATCGAGCTTCGTCCTTCTTGGTTAATGTTGACTGGCTCAGAGTGCAGCCGCTAGCTCTGTCCCGCATCCTAACAAGCCCCAAGGAGTGCCAAGCCTGAGCCTTTCCTACTCTAACACTAGATTCTCTCATTTCTATTCCCTGCTGATGATTCCTCCATTGCTTTCATCACCCTTTATTATTACAAAATAAAAAGGTGAGGTCTTTTCTTACATTTTCATTCTTTATGTTCAGCCTATAGGTCTATTATGTCTGTGTCGGATAAATGTTGTACTTACACACCGTTTTTAGATGGTGACACATGGTGAACTATTTTATTTTGTCTTTCTTACAGATATGCTGAAGCTGAAGACTCTACTGAGCAACATAAGCCTGGATTCATGTCCTCGACTTCCTCTAATGTCTGCATCAGTACAACAATGCCTCCCTCAGCTCCAACACCTGCAGTACCTCCAGTTAGCTTTGCTCTGTTTGATCCTGCACACTTTAGGGAAGTCTCTCCCCAGAAACTTCAGATTGGCTCTGGAAACCTGGGTAAGTCGCTTCTGTACATTATAGTACAGTACATATACAGAGTGTTGGATATAAAAAAAGCTCAATGTTCTTAATTTACACTCTTCATTGCTATTTGATGTAGTCAGTAAGGTGCATTGTGGTATAGAATATAGTGCTTGTCTTGGCAGTTCCCATAAAAAAATTAAGCAGTGTAATTTTACAATCTCTATATATTATGTCTATGTGTTGAATAGACTATTTGCAAAAGTCAAATCTTCACTCTTTTAGCTCTGATTTGGGTCTTTAACAACTACCTGAGAGAAATATCTGGCTCTTACGCTGCTAAATGCTCCACTGTGTTGACCAGCTAGTTGCTAGCTGTCTGTTTGGTGCTGAGCAGGTAGTGTACAGTGGGTATTTAGAGATTTTTCACTAGTTGCGGGCAGGACAGAAAAACAATGAGCTGAAACTCCTAAGAAACTTGGCTTTAATGGATTGCAATCAAACTACATAATACAAAGTTTGATTGCATTCAAAATTTGTTGAGATATTTCAGTCTGGACCAAAGTGGTGGACAGACCAACATTGCTATCCTGCAACACCACTAGCATAGCTAAACATTCACAAAGCAACATCCACACACACTAATTGCCAGGCAATTCCGCTTTTACCAGAAAACAGAAAAAAGCATTAGCAGATGGAACTTTTTGCAGATCTACAGCATGTAAACCTTCCTGTCCTTATTTTAGGTTTTAAACATGGGAGTCACTCGTCTGTGAAATCCCCACCCAGACGACCAGCTGTGGAATCTATTAGCTCTTCAGCGACTGCTCCAGTCAATCACGGAAATCCGTCAGGTTGATTTAAAAATATCATCTTCAAAGCCACACATACATGGCCTCAACCATCGTGTTGATTTCATATGAGCAGTCATTTTTCACTGAAAATAAATCAGGTGAAGTCATATGTGACAATGCTTTTCTGAAAAGCTGCCATGAAAGGACTATCTAATCCTATTTTATCTACCTCTTAGGCGCTAAAAAGGGAAAGTATTTGTCACCCACCAACGCCTCCAGGACTGAAATGAGGTCACCCTCTGTAAGTTCCCTCCATTAAGTCTCTTAAGAGATTAATTAACAGCTCTACAAATACGCTTTCATTACATTCCCAGTAAAAAAAACGGACGACCTTCTTTACGTTTAAGTGGCCAAAGTAGGAATTTTCAAATTAAAGTTATCTATACTTGACTCTGACTCTTAAGTTGTTTTGTTTTATATCCGGTGAAGTCTTTTCATATTCCAGTGGAGCAGATTGAGGGGGAGCTGAATGATATTGAGACAAACTTGGCTCAGTTGGAGAAGCAGGGTGTGGAGCTGGAAAAGAAACTCCGCAGCTGTGAGGAAGGTACTTTTTTTGTTTCTTTTCTGTTATTTCCTACAAATTTTCCCCACTTCCTACCCTTTTCTTTGTTTAGACATGCAAATAAAAGTTAATGTTGACATGTCAAAAACAATCTGTGCAATTTTAAAAAAATATTCGGAGGCTGAAGATGTCATTGCGGTGGTCAATTTTCCTCTCTTGCAGTGAATAACTTCGATGCAAACTTTATTTTATTGTATTTGTGCACACTGCTGAATCTCACCCCTGCTTCAGTGAGAGCATCTGTGGTGCAGAGTTGTGTCCTGCTATGCTTCACACGGGACACACGCACACACATTCACTCACCGTCAGCTGGAGTGTGTGTGTGTGTGTGTGTGTGTGTGTGTGTGTGTGTGTGTGTGTGTGTGTTTGGGGGATTTAGCTGCCATTTCTATTACTGTTTCTGCAGCCAAATGAGGTGAGAGGCACAGACATCCCACAGGGATGTTGCTTCTCTTTTGAGGTAGTGGGAGTAGGGGGCCTGATTGCTTTGCTCAAGGTCAATATGACTTGGATATAGTAATATATATTCTGGTCGATTGCATACTTTTCCTACGTGCCACCCAGGAAGCTTGAGCATGCAATCGCTTGGCCAGAATTTGACATCAATTGCACACTTCCTAGGAGATCATCTACTTCTCAACTGGAATTTGTCGCCGTAAAAACTAAACCCTGGTGCAAGTTCAATTCCGAATAAAATCATGTTTGTTCTGGTAGTGGCATGATATAGACTGCCTTGTTCTCAGTGCTTGTTCCGATCAGTCGTTATTGTAAATGTGTGTTTCAATTGATTAGTCATTAATTGGGATTGGCTAATTCACAGTGAAAAAAATCTATTGATCCAGCTACTCGGATAGTCCAGTCTGATTTGGTGAAGCGGAAAATGCAAGCTGCATTGTGTTACAGTGCATATAATAATACTGTGGTGGACCAAAGGAATCTGTAAACCTTGAACTGCTTCAGGGAACAATTTGAACAACCTTTAACATTTTGAATTTATGTATTAATCACTGTCTTTTGTAAAAGTGTCACTGTACTTTGGGTATTCAGTTTTTGGTGGGGACTTTTGAAGCATGGCCCTTTTCTTTTTAAGGGTCCAAACATATTGCATACAAAAAACAAATGAAAGCTAATCCCAACTGCACCTTTGCTAAACTATTATTAAATAAGTGATGAAGACAAATCTGCACTTTATCATGTAGTCCCTCTGTGCTGCTCTACATCCTCTGCATATTAAGACAATGTTTGTGGGTAGCATTAAGATAAGGAATAATACTAAAGATGGCAGTGCTGGGCCCTGTGTATTTACTGTACTCCATAAAATATCAAAAATTGCAAGAAATGCTCATAAGAATTTGCGAAGACGACATTTAAAATTACCAATAAAACTCTAAAACCCAAAGATATTTCATTTACTTTCAAATTTGACAAAAACAACCAATCCTTACAACCACTGGCTACGACAGTCCCTTAAGTGAAGCATTGACTTGCTCCCAGGAGGTGAGTCACCCTCCATCTCAACAAACCTGCACCCTGCTGCTGCGTACCAGCCAAATTATCCAAAACCCAAATTTGTTATTGCACTTAATTGTATTATTGTGTAACGAATACACTCATGAAAACAAAGTGTTGATCTGGTGAAAAGAAAATAAGCCAGGATTCTGATTGAGGCTTTGTGGTTGTTATGTGTGTGTATATATTAAATAAGATGATGTTAAGTTTTTTTTAAATAACCAAAATGTATAATGTGAAAATGTAATTATTCTACAGCTCTCTCTTTAATCTCAGTCACTGCAGTCTTTGACATCAGAAGAGCAGAGAGACAAAATTGCTGTCTGAACATTTTCTTTGAGCTTAATTTATCCCTGCGGGATTTCATTTACTCACAAGTCAGAAACATTTAGTTGAGTTGCGTGAAACTGTATAAGTTAGCCAGAGCAGATAATAAATGCAATTTTAAAAGAAGAGTCTTTACAGGCATTGTATGTGCTGTTGAATACTTTAAATCAACTCATCACGATTGATTCATCTATGTTTACCCAATGCGAACCCATCATGGCTTATACATCACACTGTGACCATTATTGAAGATTATTGTACTATAAACCATTAATAATACTACTACTAAGATATTTTAAAATGTGGTGTTTTTCAGAGGAAGAGGGGGACATATTGATGGACCCACTAATGGTTGACTGGTTCAACCTCATTCGAAAAAAGCAGATGTACATTAGAAAGGAATCAGAGCTTGTATACATGTGAGTACTACTTGTTTCATAGATTAACACTTGAAGGGCAGATGTGATCCATTATTATATCTGGACTTATTTGTTTGTTTGCTTTGGTGGTAAAGGATTCTACTACAGTCTGTGGTACTACTTTGTGCCATTAAAAACTATTTGTATTTTTTATGATATTAACTTCATACCATTTTATTTTTCTAAATATATTTTTGAATGGTATTCTTTGTTGCATTATGCATAGGCCTCTTGTTCAAAATGGTTTACATTTTTTGTTGTTGCCTTTTTTGGTATTCTTAATGATTGCATATCTCAGAGCCAGGACTCAGGACCTTGAGCTGCAGCAGCCAGGTGTGGAGGGGGAACTTCGCATGCTGCTGGAGAAGCCAGGTAAGAGATTTTCCCAACATCAGCTCTGTTACTTTCTTCTTCCAACACTAAAGTCTGTTACCTTGGTATCACAGATCACTTAAAGTCCAAGGAGGAGCAACAGCAGGAGAAGACGTTGTTGCAGAGACTGATGGAGATTGTGGACGGCAGGAACGCGATTGTGGAAGTTCTGGATGAAGACAGGCTGAGGTAAGACGATACATCTTATAATTAATGTTTACATTTCAGGAGTGATCACTAATACAGAGCAATACTGGTAATATTATAACTTGATATGCAAACAAAATTCTTAACTAGAGTTTTCATTTTTAACAATTCCAGAGAAGTGGAGGAGGATCAGCAGCTGAATGAAATGATGCAAAACCTTGGTAAGTGTTGTATGAAATGCTTTTATTTTTCCAATTTGAGAGAATCATTCTAAAATACACAATTTTTTGGTTAATAGGAGTAAAGAAGGCCAAAAATAAGAGGAAATCCTCCATCTCAAAACTGTTCCGACGAAGAAGTAAAAGACCAGTGAAATAAGTCTCGAGGCAATTTTTACTGAACTTTAATGCCGAACTGAAATTCATTCATTTCATCATGTCTTATTGTATTAATATTATTAATATTACCGATTTTTAAGGTTTTTATATTTAAGTACTGCAGTACATAGTGTGAAAACAAGAAGGCAAGTGAAGATATGTCAAATTAGGAAGCATTATGGGTCAAGTCAAGTGTTTCTAGTTTCTGAATATTTCAAAAAATAACGTTGATTTGTTCAACATTCACCTTTAGTTCTTTGTTTGCTGTTACTAAAGTGAAGTGATTATGATGAAATCTCTGCTTTTTTGTCATGTTTTTTCACATTGGTTTTTCACTGTACTTTTCATAAAGATGGTGGTGTTTTAATTATATGGTCGCTGCGAGCATTTCTGTTATCTTGATTAGACCGCAGAAGACAAGTGTCATAAGAAAAAATGGATATCATTCATGGATATGTTTGTTACGTAAAGATACTCTGTATTTATTGAATGATTGGAATGAGGTATCAAATTAATTATTTTAGCAAATCAACTTGCACTGGGTAAATTAAATTGGATGTCGGGAGTTAAAAACATAAGCTATCATGATTTAGAAATTACAGGGGAACACTGGCTGTTCCACATGCAAATACAAATGAGCAGAATACATGTGTAATCCTTCAACAGTCTTGATCCTAAATGAAATTATTTCAGTATTTATTTAATAATGGATTTTAACAAATTTCCTGTAAGGATATTAGCAGGAGAAAAAGCCTTGACAATTAAGTTTGAATGGCTGTGAAGTGTAAAATGGAGAGCCACACATGTTGAACTGCCTTGTTGCAGACTGCAGTCCCTCTCTCACACTGTACTGTAGGTGGCAGCCTGGGTATGCTGTATCACAAGGCAAGAACTTGGAAATCCAATTTGCCACAGTACGGACAGTTAATTTCTTTGCTAATTTTATAAATGCTGCAAAAATGTTCAGCTGTGCTGATGCAATAATGTTATGTGAAAGAGGATTAGGTAGAGCTGTAGCTTATGGCCGGGGAAGGCTTATAAACTATAGGTTCTATTGAGCTCTTTATCTTCAAACCGGGTTTAATTAAACATTACTCTTTACTAATATCTGCATCAGAAATGCTCCGTACCTGAGCTATTAAAATGTTCAAACGACGTGTGGAGTCACTCGTGTGTGAAAATGGCATTCGCAGTGTTTGTAAGGAATGTACTGTAATGCTGCATTTTTAAGTGTTATTGAATGGTATGCACTTGTACTCTATTTATAGTATTTTTATACTTGAAATCTGTTGTCCAATAAATCCTTTGAAGATTGGTGTATATGAGAGGTTGAATTATTTACTTAATAACCGCTTTCTTTGGCACACATCTTTCTATTTAATCACATCCTTGAACTTTTAGCACTCCACTTCCCATGTTACAAGCTTTACCAATGACTATTGATTCAAGCTTAAGCTTTCAGTAAGATACCAACAATGCTGCGATTCCTTTGCATTAAAGATGTGCGGTAATCACTGAGCTGCATCGATATATACATTCTGTTTTTTTAAGAATGGCATCAAGATAATTCACTAGCGTCAATATATTGCAGCTACTTATAAACTACATATCCCTCATTTTGAGATGCATGAAATTGTGATCATGAACTTGAAACACAATCTTTCTAGCTGAGCAGAGTTGGGGATGATATTGGTACAAAATGCCATGCGTGATGTGTGTGACAGTCGAGACTGAATGTGTGATATTAGAGTTAATTAAAGCTTTGCGCCCCATCTACTGCAAATGCTTGCACTTCTGCAATTAAGAATCAAAGGCGAGGGCTTAGTGTCAGTGGGGTGTCTAATACATGGTTTTAACAGGAATGGGACCTGATTTGCCAAGCTCCTAGCGACAAGCATTAACAACAGCCTTAAATTAGAGGGACATTAATATTCATAAGTAAAACAATTCATCCTGTGAATGTGTGATGAAATGGAATCCTCTGAGGTGAGCTCTTGTGTCCAGGCTGCCATCGTTCATTAAAATATGCCATTACCCATGAAGTGCTTAATCTTTATGAAAGGGTGGTAAAATCTGTTTGAACTGCTCTGACAGAAAGGTAGAAATTGTAATATTGTTCAGCACCTTACATTATGTTAATCCTTTACATTTTATAAATGTGATGATGTCAAACAGTATAGGTTTCTATATGTCTCATTAGCTGAATTGTTTAGGCTTCCTGAATGGAAAATATACAATGCATAATCTTTGCTTGTGCACATTGATATTAGTCTGTTATTCTATTAATAAGATGTGAGTGCTTTGTGATGTTTTAGGTTAGCTGTTCTACGCTGCCACTTGCAACATAATCTAAATTGTGTGTGAGTGTGTGTGTGTGTGTGTGTGTGTGTGTGTGTGTCATCTTATTCCATTCCCTGCCAGAGTCTCTGCCACTAGCCTGTAATTATGATCCTCGAGGTAATTTTATCAGCCTCATTAGCTCTGATGAGTAAACGAGAAGCGTGCTTCTAATTTATTGGCCATCCAGGCTGGAGACTTAATTCTCATCAGAGAGATCATAATATTTGTATAGAGAGACAGTTATGCAGTACATATACTCAGTTACAAGGCTCCTAGACCAACACTGAGGCCGAGACTTGTGACTTAAAACCGGTAGCTACACTCAAAACATGAAGTCTGCTTGGATAATTGGGCAATTGCTAAAATTACTTCCACAGATGTCATTCTGATGAGCAGGGCAACAAAACATTGTCTCTTTTTGATTCAGGCATGATTTCAAATGAAAGCTATTGTTTGTATTCTACAGAGTCTTGTGCCTCTATATTCCTGCACAAAATTAGATTCTCAAAACCTCTGCAAACAAAATTGCATTGTTTTGTTCCCTGTTCAATAGAAATGATCCATTTTCTGTGTCAAAGAATGTGTTAAGGGAGCGGGGTAAATATGCTCACAATTTTCAGTGTGTAGAAATTTGCATTGAGGGGAAATTATGCATGCTGGCTAGTGGAAATGAAATGTATAAAGTGCATGACTGG
This sequence comes from Nannoperca australis, assembly GCA_036023655.1. NCBI lineage: Eukaryota > Metazoa > Chordata > Actinopteri > Centrarchiformes > Percichthyidae > Nannoperca > Nannoperca australis. Next base: position 16,229 of record JAVQJD010052777.1, on the reverse strand, counting down.
TAGACTTGACAAGTGCAGCTTTCATCCATCTCAAATGAATAATTTTCACTTCCCTTAAACATCCTTAATCCAACCATGTTATCAGCGGGCATGCAGGATTCTGCCAGACTTTCTCCTCAACGGCACAGCAACTTTCAACTTGCCTGAGATTCTGCACTGCAGTTGCTTACCACATGGTCTTAGGGACTCACTCTTATCCTTTCCTGCTGGTTTTGTGGATCAGTAAAATTCCTTCAAAACACAATATATACATAGCACAAGTCTTAATAGATAGCAGAATGTCTCACTCTACCCTCCTCTGTGCTGCCTCAGAGGTTGACTTAATGCACTGTATTTTACCTCTGATTCACATTGGCAGAGAACTCAGAGGATGGTGTCTAAAAAACCTATTTGTGCGGTGGCCCTTTGTCCTCTATTTCAAATTTCAGTGACAGAACCTTCCATGCCACTATAACATAGTTTGGAAATTCATATGGCCGTAAAGGGATAGAGAAGGATATTCATGGTAAATTACTCATTTACTGCCCAGCATTCAGCCGTTTGACTTGTTATTTTGGGAACATTTCCTTGTCTTCTTCACTGAAATACATACTTATGATGATACTATATTGTGTAAAATCCCCCCTTTATATCCCAATCCTTTTAATTTATGCTCTGTAGCATGTTTTCTAAATACTACTTGACAGTAAACAATTAAATGTGTAATTGGTGTTTATGCTGCTAATCCTTGTGATAGCCTCTAATATGAAGGGTTACCTGGCTATTTTCAATATCCACTTTCACAGAAGCCTCAGTTTGCGATAAGAATATTAACCTCATCAATTTCAGGTAACTTTCAACGCTTTAACATCTTGTCTTAAAGACCTACGTGTTAGCAGGAGTCTCAGCCTTGGCATTTAGTGACATTTTAAGCCTTTTAACAGAATCCAGACAGGGATTTGCAGTTTCTACCAAAGGAAAATAATTTATATCCTCCTTTCTGAGAAACTGTGGGTAGAGGGATTAAATGCACCAGAGAGATTTGTATGTGGTGCAAGTAAAACAATATTGTGACTCAGTTAATACATTTCCTACCATCTACTTTCATGCTTTGAGGAAGTCGGGAGTTGTTACTCATCGAACTGAAGTTGGCTTTGATTCTTTTCTTTTTTAATTTTCTCATTTTCAAGGTTTCAAGTGTATAGGTCATGGTGACGACAGCGCTGTGTACCTGAACTCCTCTTACAAGAGTGCTATGAGACACCTTAAATAAGTGTCTGCAAGGTCTGAGCCATTGAAGAGTCTGACCCAGACCAATTATTTTTCATTCTTTCCCAATCAAATTCTCTTAAAACCTTTGGAACTAGCAAATGTTTTCACCCCACTTAGAGTTATATTTAAAACATGATGATGTTGTGTGCACACACACACAAAAAGAATCTGAATGACAGTTTTGAACACAAAAGGTCTTTTCTGCATGTTGGAGGGTTTGTGGACTGTATCTGCCAGTGTGTGTGATGGCTGCTGTGTAGTGGAGACATGCAGGGCTCTGTTCTCTCTGTGGGCAGGCAGCTTTGATGCACTGCCTCTCTTATCTCATGCCTGGCAAGGTTAATGAAGTGGTGGCACTTTTGGAGGAAGTAGAAATGGGATGAGTAGCAAAGACCAGAGGAAGCTTGGAGATGAAACGTCCTGCTCTTAGCAGCTGTAAGTGGCAATTTTGGTGAATTACATAGACAATAAAAAAGCGGGTTGTCATCCTCTTAAACACAACAGTCGTCTGAATCAGGACTGGTTGATTGCATCTCTTTCAGCCTGGTTCATATGAAATTACATTAGCATTTAGGCATCACTTGTAACTTGAGCTGTCAGACATCTCCTTATAAGGCCATGTTAGAGTTTCTATGCAACATTTGAGGGAGGTTTTTCGCTCTGTAATGTTATGAATTGTATTCTGAGGCATTAAAGAACATTGTGAAATGTTAAACAGTTGTTTTCCGTCTTTAAGCGTCGGATGATTCCTTATTTAAATCAGAAGAGCTCATATGGTTTCCAGCAGGGCGTAGTCTGCTCTACTCCTTTGCAGGACCTCTGAAAACACACTGTGCCTTTGTCAGGGGCAACAAGTCTCACTTAAGTGAAAGAGTTGGCTTATTTTATTTGTAATACGTGTCTTGGAAGTTGGCTCGTGGTTACAGCTTAAACAAAGGGCAGAAATGCCATTGTAATATAAATATAATAACAGGTGATGTACTGCTAATGCTCTGTATTCCTTAGCTTTTTGGTTTTAATATTCCAATTCCCTTTGCATCTATAAGAGCTAATAGGTAAACAGTCCTGAATGGAAGAAATGAAGCAGGTCTACATGCCAATGAATTAGCATATAGATGAGTTCATCTCATACAAATAGTGCTCTTTTGCCCAGAACTCCCTGTGCTGAGCAAAGATCATGTATGTAAAGTATGCATGCAGAAAATGTAAATTAATCCATTTCAATCATCATTCAATCTAATAAGATTTTTTGCTCCCTTCTCTCATTTGTCCCTCGTTGCTCAAACGTCCAGAAATATTGAGAGGGCGGTCAAACTATTCCCCCAGACCAGCTTAATTGTTTAACATAAAAATTATAAAAAAAGCGGGAAAGAAAACATGCACACAAAAACATAGAAGGATTGCAGATGTAAAATTGATGTAAATTACAAATAAGCACCAGGATAATTTACATGTGGATCAGACAAAGGCTGAACTGAGTTTTACATAAATAAAATCAACTCTGCTTTTGAATTTCTAAAGCAGAGAATCCATAAAACGAGTGTCAATGACCGTATGTTTTGTATTTGATCCTCATTACTATAATTCCATAAACAAACACCACCCCTGTGAAACACAACTATTTGTTACATAGCTCTTGTTAATATGCTAAAAAGAAGCTTATAGAATTGGGTCAGCTAATTAAGCAATTAGCTTATTTCAGCTCTGTGGTCAGGCTGTTACTAATCTATGGCATTGTGAGCCCAGATCTGCCAAAACTGAGAGGCTTGTGTGTCTGTCTCCCATCCCGTCTGACAAAGGATCATATTTGAAGCCATCTTTTCCTCAGCAGAAAGGCAGAAGACTTGTCTCTGTTCACTAATGCTCACGTTTCTCATGCAAATCCCTGGAATTGAATGGGTTGTTTATTGTCTAGTTAATATATTGAGACATTTATGTAGTGCTGTTGAAGTGTTTGCTCTCTGCATTTGTAGCTGTGTTAACACACATGAAATCCCAGACAGATTAGAGTTTGATAGCATTAAAGCCATGATGAATGTTGGTGGCTTTTAGCAGAGCCCACCACGTGGCTTCTTACTAGGCGTCTGACGAGAGCAGAGTTAGGCTGTAGAACGTTAAATACTTCAGTGGTATAATTTGATGAAACTCTTTTATTTCTTTTTTTTTATCCAGCAAGTTATATGTCCTGAAACTTTTGTGTTCAGAAGAAACTGCTGTTACTGTAGGCCAGTGGTTCTCAAACTTTTTTTTCATACACCCCGACCCCAAGTGTATTTCATTTTTATTGATCAATAACAATGCAGCCAATTGAAATAAACATAGTTTTTACGTTAGCAAAGTTCTCTTGCTGGCATCAGAGCACTAGCATCATGCAACTTTAGGTGTGTTCCCCACCTGCATTGGCTCTATGCCCCCCAGTTTGAGAACCACTGCTTTTACATTTGCTGACTCTGTATCTTCAACTTAAAAGGATTGTTCCGTGTTAAGGCAATGTTTTCCAATTATCCAGACTGGAAAATAATTTATGGGTTAATTTATATCTCTGTGTGCAGTTTGAAGGTATGCTAAGTGGTGAGCTTAGCTTAGCTCAAGCTACAGGATGTCTGTGGAATCAGTAGAAGCTCTGCTGAAAGGTAGGCAAATACACTGTTCATTGCAGAGGGTTTCATAGTATGTGCATCTATAACACTTATAGATATGTATGAAATCCAATGTGTTGGACCAAAGGAAGTGGATTTGATGTTTCTTTTACAATGGTATAATTAGATAAATAGTGTGTAGTTCAGTGAAACCAAACATCCATCTTTAGAGTTCAATTGTGTCTTTCCTCAGATGTAAGTAAGGCATTAAAGTTAATCTTAAATACTATCCCATGATAAACTACACACAGGTTAAAAAGTTTATGTTTTTTGATGATTGTAGCGGAACAAACAACGAAGCAATGTACATTTAGAAATGCTCTAATAATACCGTTTCAAGGCATTGTGATCGGGTTTGTAGGGTTGCATCTGTTTGGAAAAATGTCATCACTGCAGTACCTACATAATATAATGAATATGCATTCATGGTACCTGGTCAGTTGCTGAGATGTTGCCTGCAAAAGAACAACAATGAGGAGAAACCTTAATAAATGTCACATAAGGTGCTCCGTCATCTTTGCTTTAGTTTGAATGTGGAAAATATACACACAATGCAGCTTTAATGTGTGCTTTACTGTATGCCCACTGTTAACAGTGAATCATTGGTCATTTATTTCAGAGCTTGTACTTAAACCTGCAATATCCAATTTTTTGGCAAGCTTGACAGCAAACACTTTCTTATTTACACATCTAGCAGGAGTTGTGTTATCTAGGTGGACGTAAGACTAAGATCTTCTTTTAGTTCTCTGTTTTTGGTCTCCACTAATATCTAAACAATCAGAAATGTCTGGCTCTTTAGCTGCTGAAAGCTTTACTTTGGGCAGCTTGTATATAGAAGGTTTATCAGAGCTTTTTTGTTGGAAACATCTGCCTGCTGTGTCCATAAACGACACTGCTGATAGCAGTGAGAGTGAACCAAACAGGAAAAAGCCGTGGGCCGGAAATTTAAACAATGAGCTGAAAGATGTTGAAAGTCTCCATTATGCTGAGTTGAGTTGGTGATAATTCTCTGTAGGCTCATCACTACAAGCAACCACCATCACATTACGTAGTTACGAGATCCATTTTTAATATAAAAATATTGATCGTAGCTGCTTTAAAGCTTTGCACATTTGAGTTTCAGTTTCAGGCTATATATCAACACAGGAAAACTTGAACAACATATTAACTGGCTGTCGAGGTTGATTGTCATCTGCACTGTTGAGCAAATTATAATTTGGTAATTTACTATTTAAAGGTTGTGACGCTATAGAAGTCTAGTATATTTTTATGCTATAGTATGCTAATAGCATTTTGATGAGCAAAATTTGAGTGAGAAGTGTACCTAATTGAAGGAAAAGGCTTGAAATGCATTGTTAACGGGTCAGAGAGACACCACTTATGGGCATGATGATGATATGCAAGGTGTGGAAATGCATTTCCAATCTTCCTGGCTTGAGCCCATCAGTTTCCATTCAGAAGTGTGTGCACTTGTTCATTAAGCTTGTGCATATCATCAACTTGTGCACTCATTCTATCAGGCAGATATGGCAGGGATAAAACGATGTGAAGGATGGAAATTCAAACAACCATTCTCATTTGCAAAGGTCATTAAAGCCTGGCATACATTAGAAAATCTGCTAATTATGAAATGGCTTAACTCCACATTCAGTGGGATTATGTCTACTCATTTAGAATATGTTGATCCCCTCCCTTACTCGTCACGAGACAGTTGGTGTATGGGACTTGTGGCACAGAACTAAATGTTCCCAGTGCTTGTCGGTCATCTTAGCTGACTGTAAGAAGTCCATAAAAGTGGCCGTCTTGTTCTGAATTAATATCTGCATCAACACCAAAAGACAGGCACCAGTTTTAGAGCTGCTGGGGAAATCTGTAGTACTGATGATATCTGGCTCAGCCACTTTATCTTCTTTATTTTACATTAGCCTCACTGAGTAAGAAAACTGTATCAACAAATAATAATCACACTTAAACTGATGATTAAAACCTTTGAGCTGCATCTAGGACCAAGTTTTCTACCCACAATGTAAGCTGAGCATACAGCTGCTCAATATCAAAAACAAACTTGCTGTAAGGCATATAATATGATAAAGAGTTAAATAATACAGCATATATGTGACTTTAAAAATGTAATGCATCAACTTATGGGACTTATCCCATAATAAGTTATCGAGTTAAGAGTAAGGGATGATACTACAGAGACATCGCCCCTTACATATAATAAATTCCATAGTATTGTTAAAATAAAAAATGGTAGAATGGAGTAGAATGCAGTATTAAACATAGGCTCCACAGTCGCAGTCAGACATGTCACCTTTATGCATTAGTTACATACACACACTCCTTGCCAAGCGGAGGTCTTCATTCTAGATTAATCCAGAATTATTCTAAAAAGCACACTGTTGCACTATTATGAAAACATTGGTGTTGACTCAAAAGGACTGAAAGATTATGAAATGTTTTGAAAAAATAAAGGCAATAACTTTGATAAATAAATTATGATGATTATGAATTTTCAGCACCAAGAATAATTAGTTTTTTCAGTTTCAAATATGTTAAATATGTTTGTTTAAATGCCATAGTAAACCTTTTGTGGCTATGGTTTGAACATCTTTTTTATGGCCATGTCACTACAAAGTACATGTGTATATCGGCAAAGAAAAGAACATTTTCATCCTTTGTTTTATTAAGCTGATTCAAAATTCATCCTTTACTTTGTTCAAGTCACTAGAATTATTATTAAATGGGGAAAAGGTTGAATAATAAACAAGCTTTTTTTCCCCCAACATAACTTGTTGTTGCATTTGTGAAAATTTTCAAACCTTTCATTCGAATGCTTTTATAAGGGGTCAGCTCAATTTCCATAATCTTCTATCTTCTATCTATCTGTCTTCTTTTCTTATGACATAGATTTTTGCTCCGACTTATATTTCATGGAAACTGATCCAAGCTCTGCACTATTAACAATGTTTTTCACAGTTAACCTAATGACTTACGCCCAAAAACGCTTGTTGCAACATTATAATTGACAGAGAATCTTCCCAGAGAATTTACTTTAGAAGATTGAACCTCTTACATGGATCGGATGCACGCATTGTTGTAGACCGGGCCTTTGAAAATAGCCTCCACGTTGTAGATCTTGTTGGATCAAATCACTCTGAATTTGGTCTATTTAATAATCCAATTGCCAATTAAGATAGGCGGCAGTGCTTAGATCTATAAAAGGTTAATAAGCCTCAGCTGCAGTGTGTTTCTCTTGGGTAAATGTCACTTAGACGTAGGCCACCATGGGTCAAGATCTCCCTCCAGATCTAAATTTAATCACATAGCATCGCCTGGCCCCATCCTCACCCTCATTAGGCCTTGGCTTGTGCAGGAGTATGATCTGCCCTGTTTTAGCCCTGGCACTGTCCTTCCACACCTTGACTCTGACCCAGACGTGGCATCGGCCAGAAACATCCACACAATCTCAAACAGAGAAAGCTGAGAAGTCCAACAACTCTGTAGATCTACAGTACATTTGTGTGACGTGTGGGTTTGTGTCTTTCACCAGGGGATGCTATAAAATTTGCCCATACCATCATATAATGCGATCTGCTGGCTGAGCTGTCACCTGATGCAGGCCTGTGCCACCTGTCGGCCTGCCCCAGATAATGACAGAATGACCGGAGTGATTCAAGCAGCCGTCTCATCTTAATTATCTCCTCAGAGTTTAATTAACTAGCTCATCTATTGGCCAAAAGAAAAAAAAGCAGCCTTGAATCACTTCAAATCACAGCCACCGAGACAGAACGGATCATCGTAAGATTATTGTTTTGTTTAAAGCTGCTCAAATGCACGAGATGCATCATGACGAATAAATCCTGAGAGGCTGTGCATGATTAGAATGGATACATTTCCATATTGTCTGTGGGAGTACCGGAGGGAAAGCGCTGTCATGCGCTCTGTATGTGTTATGAATGTGTCACTTATTTTACTACTGTATGCTGAAAAGATGTCATGGTGTAAGGAGTCCATATGGAACAGAATGCAAAATCATTTAGTTCTGAATGTTAATATGAATTACGTACAAAATGGGTAATAATTCCTTTGCCCTACAGAAATGATTAACATAATTCTGATAAATAGGCAGATGGCAGAATGTGTGAATTGAGGTAGATTTATCTTAATTAATATCTTGAACCTACTTGGAGAAAGGTAAATGGCTCCACCGGGGCCAGAGATGTTCCTCTGTCTTGTGTGTGTATCTTTCTCATGGCCTGACATGTAGCAGTGGCCTGAGGATATTAAGTTGCTCTCCAGGTATGCATCAAACCCAGGCAGCCTGCTGATAATGAACATACACCCAGGCAAGCGAGCAAGCAAAGACATACACACACACACACACACGCACACACACACACACACACACACACACAAATGGAAACACACACCATCACATCCCCCACTTTCACTTTGCAAAACAACATTTAAACAGTTTTTCCTTCTCTCAGCTGCAATGAGCTGTATGAGACTAACATTCATCATCATTGTCCTGCAAATACATTCCTGTGAGCTCAAATTTCTTGCTTTATTGCTGGTGTCGAATAAAGTGTGAATTTCTTTTACTCATCAGAAATTAAGGCAATTAAAATGTTAATTATTACAAGTAAAAAAGGGACAAAGGAATTCAAATAAATTGATGTATTGACGTTTTTTTTTATTAATTAATTCGGGTTCCTACTGTGTTGGATAATTATACTTAAGTGTTTAATTACATATTTTGATGGGATCCTCAATTACTCTGGCTTAATAAAATATCATTAGCCTGTCTCCCAGGTTCTAAGCTGTGGAGACACAGTATTAGCCAATCTATTTAAATAAAATATTAGATTACAGACTAGTTGGGATATGTGGCAGGTCTCCAGCCCACAATCTCCACTAAATCTCTGTTAACCTGGAAGCCGCTCCTCACATCAAAGTTTGACACATCAGCAAACAAACAATGTTACATTTACATATTAATTAGTGGCAGGCTATCATACGGGTGATGAATTCAAATGTGTGGCTCTTTTCTGTGGCTTTGCAGAGATCCACAGCCACAGTGCCGCCTTGCGGGAGGCTCAGCACTCAACCCAGCAGAACAATGAGAAATTACCTAGACCTAAAGGCCAACAAAACCCTCCCCATCACACACAGGTTTTATTACATGGTGAGTGTAAATATTCAATATTCTGTCACTGACTGTGTGTCTTACAAATCAATTTGCAGTGTCATGACATCAACTGCAAAATATGCAAAGCACAGATAAGTACCTAGCTGTCACCCATCCAGTGTTGCTCAGTCAACCTCCTCTGTCAAAATGCACATAAGGAACGATAGCTGCCATCTGGTTGCTGTATGAAATTATCTTGTTTAAATCCTCCAAAGGTTATTGCAGTTATGCAAGTGATCCTTTGGTTTTTCAGGTCTGTGTTACAGAGCAGTGGGAGCACAGCTCATGTTTCCACTCTGTATTCTGTAGGCTTTACCACTTCAACATGTTTTTTTTCATGTGTGTGTGTGTTTTACATCTTCTTGCTAGGAACAAGGATCCTTGTCAATGGCTCAGAGGCAAGATCCTATAATTAGAACCCAGTTCAGTTGGTTAGCAGGTAATTTACCTTTAGGGGAGAAGTCTAATTATTGTCTTTGAAAAGCTAATTTAGCGTCAAACACTTCAGGTGTCTTTTCCCCTCTCTTCAGCAAAGGGAAAGGTATCCTGGAGCACTGCAGGGTCTGAGCCATGTCTTGTGCCGGGTGCTTTTACTGTTTTATGTTTACATGGCTGATTCCTAAAGAAGAAATTAGGAGCTATAAAAGCAGTGCAAAGCACCCTCTCCTTTTGTTTTCTTCAGCAGGTGTGTGGAGACTTTTTTTTTTTTTTGAGAGGAAGGCACCACTCTTTGACCTGCCGATAAATGCTCTAAGCAGGCGGACCTGTTTTCTGGCAGATGGTGTTTGTGAGTGACACTGGTTCCCAGCAGAAGCAGGCCCAGGGAAACGATCCCAGTGGCGTCTCTGTAGAGCAAACCAGCCTGGATACCTGACGGCATATGCTCTGCTGTGGCCTACACCTGCTGAAGGATAGCGTTTACACCACAGTCCCTTGACTCCACCTTAGAGAAGGCTGTTAATCACAGCTCACCACTCATTCAGGCAATTTTAAAACTAGAAAATAACTGAGTAGCAGGGGGGTTCCTCACTTGAACTTAGCTAGTGTTTTTTCTGTTAGTCAGAAATAATATTGTGTTTTCTGTTGGTACCGTTATTGCAACATTTAGAGGCTCTGAAAGCTGTTACTCGTCAGAGGAATAAAAAGATCCAGGACTGTAGACACCATCTATGTGTTTCTACAAACTTTAACCAGGTTTTGAAATATGTTCACACTAATAAAGTGACATGATGATTACTCCAAAAAGTCAGTATGCATAATAAAAACACGGGATAAACTATTCAAATGACCTCATCCCTATAGACCCCCCTCATTACATTCTCCACAAACAAATGTTTTGTAGCCCATATAAAGGACATTTCTATTTCAGGTACTAATTGGCCCAAAGAAATCTAATTAAATGCCCAGTTTGTGTTAGTTATATGTGTTTTTGTGATAAGGAAATCAGATTTATGGATATCTAAACTAAATGTAAATATAAAGCTACAGCCACTTTGCCTCTGAGACTGTTTATCCCTCATCACTGGTGAATTCCAGCCACACCAGCAGGGACTGATGGACAACAGTGTCCACAGACACAAGGATCAGTAACAGGTCCACTGCTAAAATATGTGCAAAGTGTCAATAGTCTGGAGCTCCACTGTCCAACTGGAAGCCATTGGGCTGCTAAAACAGAACTGGTGATTAGGACACAGTCACCCCAGTCAGTGCCAATTCAGATGTCTTAGCAACCCTGGGCACGGCAGTTTGATCTGCCTTGCTGTCATTGATTCACAAGGCTTCCAGCTGGAGCAAAGATCCCCATTGAAGCGTGAGATGGAAACCTCTCCATCTTGGCACATCTTGGCTGGCTCAATCCCCTGCAGGCCATTAGGGATAGAATATGTTGTTTTCTATTTTTTTCCTCCAGAAGAAAAATACAGTCTGTCTTCATGCTATAACAGCCATTACTTAATTGTGCCGGATTTTCCGAGCAGAGTGTTGCTTTAATTAAGCAGCTAATTGCAATGTAGCTCTTGATTAGCTTTGGGGGATGGGAATGTTCAGACAGGCTGATACGTTGTGCACACTTCAGAATCATTTACAGAAATTGAAGCTAATTTCGCTCTCTGTCTATTGCTGCATTAATTTAATTTGGGTTGCTTTTAGCTCATTAACACTTCTAATTAATACGTTGACATCGCTATTAAGATGTCTCTTTGAAATTGGTGTCTCCTGATAATCAGAATGGAAGAGGCTGACGAATGGAGTGAAAGGCTGACTGGGGAAAATGTAGAAAACTCCTTCAGACTGAAGGGGAGGAAGACACTGTCCTAGTGAACCATATAGTATCATAGTGGACACTAATAGGAGGCTGTGGCAGGTGACTAAATTGGAAATGAAAGGAATGCTGATTGTTTTAAAATTTGATTGGGGTTACTGTGTGTGTGCATGTGCGTGTGTGTGCATGCGTGCTTGTGTCTATTTGTGCGTGATGCTCTAGGGAGTTGGGGGCGGAGGTGCGTCAGGGCCAGATGCCATACACAGCTGAAGATCACGCCTGAGTAACTGTGTGTTTGGGTTTGTCATTTTAATGAGCAGAATTTAGTGACTATGGGCTGGTAACGCTGCGTGAGAAGCCCCATTACATTACCATCACTTTAACCAACCTCCACTGACTAGCGCACATTAGGTAGTTGGTTTTTTGTCATATTTTTAGGGAGGTAATTGTAGAAATAAAAAAAAATTGTTTTGGGAATTAAATTCACGTGTGAATTTTGCATTATATTTCCTAATTCTTTAATTGTTTTATGTGTGGTCCAATGCAATCCCTATATTATACATTTCTAGTCATTACCTCTTACCTTAAGGCATCTAACATAAAAAATATAGATTTCCCATAAAATAATCTAATAATCTAAATATGTTTAAAATCCAAAATAATATACAGCCTCAGAATGTACCCCATGTGATATTCACCCATTTAACCACAGTCTGTCAGTGAAATTACAGCTGAATTATTGGGAACATTACCATCAAGAGGTTAAAAACTGCAGTGGTTTTTCTCCTCATGACAACCACACACTCAGGCATGTGCCCTAAGCAATATAATGGCTCTCTGATTGACTTTCTCTCACGTTGTCTTCTTTTAGGTTTCATAAGTTGAGAAATAAGCATTGATTGGGAAAGGATTCAGTTATTTGGCATGACAATCAATAGGGGACCTTGTTTTCTTGGGAAGTGCTTTCTTTGCGAGTATTCCTAAGGACAGGCCACACTGTAGGAAAGCCTTCTGTTTAGCACTTCATTAAAACTGCCTCTAATAGGAGCCACTGGGGAGATGCTCCCTGCATCGTGTGTAAAAACGATCAACATCTGCATCAATTAACCCCTTCGTCCCCACGGGGCCCATTAGGAAGAGGAACACCCTTTAAAGCTGCATATGGTTTTGGCTCACAATGGAGAGTGAACAAATATAATTGCTTGTTTGCATTAACAATTTTTTTGTTGTTGTTTGTGTATTTCAAAAATATGTCCATCTAATATTTTTCAAAATTGGACAAAGGCTACATATAGATTTGGAGCAGTTTTAAGAGTCACAGCCGTTGAAGCTCATTGTCTCTCAAGTGATGGACTAAATAAAGAACAATGGATACCAGCTGAGTAAATAGAAATGTCAAACTTAAAGTAAAACTAATTATTGTAGTAGACATATATATATCGAACTTTTAGTTAAACTAATTACTGTTTATTACAATAAGTCATACATTATTGCCCAGACTTACGGCTGTACTATAAGTGACATCCAGTGTTTAGACTCAACAGACAGATCCAATTAGAGAGTCTTCACGAGCATCAACAACTGTGTGGACACCTGAAATCACTATTGGCAAGATCTAAGAGGAGCATTTATTGGCACAAACATTTGTGTAGCTGCTGTAGGATTTTAAAAGACAATAAAGAACCGACTACATAAAAAACAAAATTAATTCGCTTTCAAATTATGTCATTTTTGTAGAGGAAAAACTAAAAAAGGTTTTTAAAAAATAAAATAATGTTTTATTACGTATTACGTACATTATGTTTGTGGATTGCACTACTGTAACTCATTAATATTTTGAGCAATGATATATTTTTTGTACAGCAGATATTAATAGAGCAATTTTCATTTACAGGAAGGCATTGCGTTATAGCGCACACCATTTCAATGAGGACTTCAGACGGCACGGGGAAATTTGAGCAAGAACGTTTGCTTAATTAGACACAACTTGTTTAATTTTGAGCGCAATGAAATATTATGTTTAAATTGGGAATGATTCTTTGCAGTACGATAAGTGACATTAGACTGAAGTCAGCCTTGCAAGTGTATCTGTGTGATTAAACTGAATAAAAATTATTTTTTTATCTAAGGAAAATGGTTAACCGCCCCACAAGGTAGTGCACTATATCTAGTGCACTACCTTAAAAGAAATTGTTTATGTTTTTGAAGTCAGCTGAATTGTGAATTTTATAATGAATATATACGGTATGTATAATAATGATATATTTTTTGTAATCAGTTTGAAAAAATAAGAATCAGCAAGATGTTTTTCTCATCACCTGTCCACAAGAGTTTACCCCTCAGTAAACAACGACAGCTGAGCCCTGATATGTTCAACAAACCCCAAACCAAATCAAGACTAATAAAATCACTCATTTTGGTTAATGAGCATATTAACAGCAGAGGTAGTGTTTAAGCACAAACAAGAACAACAACATTAATAATTGCAACTCTCTAGTGCCTGGCTGATGTAAGCTTTAATAATTAACAAGTCTTTGTCTTATCCCCTAGAGGCTGTATTCCTATTATCCAACTAAGTTACAAACGAGTAATTACGCTGTCATTGAATGGTCACAACTGTTTATCTCAGAATATCCCCTGGTCCACATTTAATACCTACTTTCAATCTACACATATCCAGCTTACCTGACAGATGCCTCAGTTAAAGGCAAGGCATGGCATTTCAACTTATTTATTTCACTTTTTCTCCTCTTATTAGAGGATTACTCCTCTTACCTCCTGTGTTTACATATTAGTGCTAATCCAATTGAGTCAACAAGGGCACTTAGTGCAGGCTATGAACTGAGTCTGAGGGACTTAAAACGGGAGGGGAGGGGATATTAATTTACTTCTTCAGATTTTAGGCTTCCAGGGAAAATAGTTTTGAACATCTGCTATGACAAATGAAGCATTGCGAGAGAGCATGTTGTCAGTAAGAGACTGAGATGCCTGCTGTCGGAGTAACAGTCGGCCTGTAGAGGGAGCCCCTGGTTATTAGTCTGTCTATGAACTACACTGGCTCTACTCTATAATGTAAACTGCATAATGTCTATTTGTGGATTCTTAAATAGCCTTTGGGGAAACATATAAGTAAATCTATGGAATATTTTTCTATTACTGCCTTTTCTGCTAAAACACACACCAAAGTTCAGATTTTATAAAGTGAAATACAAGTGAAAAGAATATAAATGTGTTCGGTTTAAGTTTAGTATAGGATTTGATTTAAGCGTAACCATTTCTGGTTAATGAGGATTCAGATCCCTGGGCTCTCCCCTGCTTCTCCTTCTCCCACCATCATCTCCATAACATCAGTCATGATCTTTGACCCGAAGGCCATACCCTGTGTCAGCTGAAACTAATTAGCCTTTGATCGCTGGTGGCTGCACACAACACGAGTCACACCAGAGAGGTGTTTTTTTTACCATGGGATCTAGTTGCTACACTGGTGTAAGTAAGCAGAACACCTTGGTGTGGACATTAGACATATTTTTTACTGTAAGCTAAAAAGATATATATATATATATATATATAAATCTTCCGGTTTTGTTCTGGATTCAGGTATCTGTAGAGCAACATCAGTTACATTAGTTATTGGTGAACACCATGTAAGGTCTAATATTGAAGAATAGCCTCATATTATGCAGAACTCACTTAATATGTCTTGCACTGTATTGGTTCATTATAGAGCCTGTATTTGTTTAGTTGAACCATTTATCTTCCCCTAATTAGTTATAGATCAATAAAGCAATTGATTTTGCAGTATGCTCAGAGACTCAGTGGAGGAATTAAAGCATGAAAAATGCAATATAACCTGACCATTACATACAGACAGAAACATGACTCTTCAGATTTCCCTGTAGACTTTGCACAGTCAGCCATTATGTGTGTCAAAAATACCTTATGAATTACTGATCTATGTTTGGAAAAGCAGAAACACATCTGAGCTTAATCAGGTTTGTGAGCATAAGTGATCTTCCCCCGCCTTCAAGGAGGGTAAATCACAGCAGTAGTTCACGTCTGTAGAGGACACAGGATGACATGTTGTGTTTTGTCAAAGGTTTTTTTCCAGGCATTTTTATCATTAATCATTAGCCTGTCCCTCTTTCTCCGGGGCTCAGAGATGATGGCAGCTAATTAAGTAGTGGCTGGTGTCAAGTATGCTAAGAGACCATGTTAGGCAGGGAGCTGCTCTCTGAAACCACTGACTTAAAAGGCATTTTCCCCCTAAACTTCTCCTTTTTTCACCGTTTTCTTTGAAATGTAGCAATCTACATTTCCTCTTTCCAAATTCTCCTGCTGCAAAATAAAGAGCGTTAAATTATACAGCATGAAGGGTTCAAACACACAGGCATGCAAAATGGTTTGGCTTTGTTCACAGTAAGCTGGTGGAAGACAAAATTTGGCAGTGTGAGTTGAGGCATTTTAAGTGTGGAGGGAAAAGAGTCAGAACATAGTGTCATAACAAAATGAATAAGCATTTTTTTCTTGAGAAGTTGAGCTGCTAATGTTTATATTTTATTTTGGCATTACTGAAATGACTCAAATTGTAATTGCTTTTTTTAAAAGGTGCATGAGGAACATTGAGTGAAAGGGCTTTGTGTTTGGTAGAACCAAGTTAGTAAAGTAACACCCATTAAAACGTAATTTGCACCTTTAGGCAGTTCATTAATATAGTGAATGGTAGAATCACACCAATATAGTCTGTCCTCACCTTAGGGCACCATTTCTATTCATCAAAACACACACACACACACACACACACACACACACACACACACACACACACACACACACACACACACACACACACACACACACACACAAAAATAAAAATCAATAAAAATAG